>MU151178.1:0-33449 GCA_015584085.1 Macrolepiota fuliginosa MF-IS2 | reverse complement strand
AGGAGCTAAATATATCCCGTAAGGCCCTCGCAACTATCATAGTCATCCACCAGGTTGCCCTAGGCAGAGCAATTGGCCGGCATAACCGGGAAGAGGTAGCGCAACTGATGGAGATGGAGTCGGAAGAATTCGCAACACACATGATACCCCCCTCCTCCCAGCTGGTGAATGCTTGATTGATCTTGTATATAGAAGGGAATATTTTGTATCTTCCATATCTTATGGATTCATAAACAGGAGTACACACAAAATTAATAAAACATCTATGAAAGTCCACCAAAACTGGATGTAAAGTCACGCTCGAAGACAGGCACGCTGTTGACTTTTGTTCGAAGTCCTGATGCGACACAGATGCTGCACTGATTATATTGCACTGATTGATGTGGGGCTGGGTGCCATGTGTGGCTGCGGCTATGGGTGTGTTCAATGAGCAATGTGACACATGGGCGCATGGTGGTCAGCTATTAGACCAGTCAGCCGCGCGAATGGACCCACCCGCCTTTTTGTTTTTTTCTTACCTCCGATCTAGCCCCAAGATACCAAAACGAGTCCGGTTCCAGGCCTATCTTTGATACCTAACTTTTCAACATGTTGTAGAAGGGACAGGATGAACGTTTATTGGGGGGCAGACAACGACTATACATCAGTGTAAACCACCCATAGTTATAGAGAATGTGACAATGGAGGGAGTGGTGCAGGACGATAGTGAGCATGTCGGGGATACCTCACTGGTTGCCTCGATGTAAAAACCTTAATTCCAACACATGTTCCTAGGCCTAAACATAGGTTTTACTTTCTTTAGACCCAGAAGACTCTGTAATCATCCGAGATCTGATCCACCCAACCGGGCACTTACATGGGGGGTAACGGGCCATCTTTCACGCAGCGTATCGGAAAATACCGATGTTTAGTGCTTATCCATGTGCGGTACTGGGGTTGTGTGGGAACCTCTAGTTGTGAGAATAATCAGGCAAGAACGTTTAGTAGCCTTGGTGTTGCACTGGGCCAGTATCATCGACCATCTGCTCCGTATATGTCTAACCAGTCAATCACTTTGGGGTAAAAACCACAAAATATTGCGTGTTGGAGCATTGCGCTGATTTTCCTCCACCAATTTACTCTTGGGCATTGTCTGTCTTATCCTCCTGTCATCACAAGCTGCAGGAACTCCGAAGCAACGTCAATTTCTACGGCTGTATATTGTGGCACTCATCATTGCTGTTGTCGGCTTCTTTATTTCCGTTTTCATTCTCACCAATGCCATCGCTACATTCCTCCCCTAGGCCCTGGACGATGGGTTGAGGGCCCGGCTAGGTACATCAGCAAATGTATTCATGGTGGCCATCATATGTATAACTGATGGACTTGTGGTGAGTGTGGCTGACTTTCTAACAATGGGAGTTAGTGATGACCGAGTTTGTAAGGTATGGCGATGCTACATGATTCATAAGGTGTTGGTGGGGCGCTCCCCGCCATTCGGGGGTAAGATATGTTGGGCTATTCCTGCAGGCCTATGGGGTGTAACTTTCGGTATGGACAACTCAATCCAGCCCAATGAAATGGGAGAGAGCTAATTGTCAATGGCGTCAAGTTACAGGAATCGTAACCTGTGCAATGCCACAACAAAATGTCCCCCCGACCATATTTTTCGCATCAAATGCGCTGACGAATCTCTGTGGGACTGCCTTCATCATCATTCGCTTACTGCGACATAGGCAGGCGGCGAAAAGATTATTTGAAGATAAGGTACCAACGGCCAGATACAGCAATATTGTGGGCATCCTACTGGAGTCGGCTGCGATTAATGTACCGATCGCGATTTGTGCAGCTGTCGGGAACATGGTTGTGACTTACGATGAAGCAGCTGGGACTACATTTGCTTGGGCTTTGGTTTATTTTATTGGTATCCCAAGTCAGGTACGCTGGCCATATGTTTCAACTTTATTGAAGGCTGAATATAACCTGTTAGGCGTTTACAACTATCATAGTTATTCACCAGGTTTCCCTAGGCAGAGCAATCGGCCATCACGATCGAGAAGAGGCAGTTCCCCCGGTAAGGAAGTCAGGGGAGTTCACAGCGCATGATATACCTCTCCTCATCGGGGGCGAACGTGTGTGAGCCTCGTGTCGAGTGATCCCGTATATGGACAGCGCATCTTTGTATCCTACATTTATCACGTGTATTCCGCGGGGGGGAAGAGGCATCAACGAAAAATTCAGATGGAATGCTACTCAGGCTTGACACATGTAAATATACCTACCAGTTGTTAAATCCAATTGTGAAGCTAGAAGCTCGAGCAGGGTGTAGAAAAAGAAGAACAATGCTCTCCATTGTTCAATGACATCACCCCTACGCAAGATCCGTCCAATAAAGCAGTGCTCACACACGCCGCATAAGACGCATTGGACTAGACGCGGGTGTGCATGCGAGGCATGAGTACCGCATGCAGTCTTCTTGAGTGCTGTCACGGCCACGTAATCACATGGTGTACAGTTCATTCCCTCTCGTCACCACGACGTTACCGAAGGGCTGCTCGTCCCCTGTCTCTCTTTCTTCCCCGCGCACCACTCCCACAATACACCGCCCTCCGGCCAGCATAGGAAGCATCGAGATAATCGAGATAAACAAGCAACACGATCAACACGCTCGCGATGGATCCCTTCCTCTCACCCTGCCGGATGCCCCTGCGAGGCAGGGAAAGCCTCACGAGTTTTCCCACATTACTTTCTGCGCCTTAGCTCATAAAATCCGCTCCTGTACATCACTCTCATCTTGTAGAGTCTGTTATCTAAATACCTGCTGTCAGGCGCTAAGACGGCTCCTTCTCGTCACAATCGCAAATATTGCTAGGGCATTCTCCACCGGTGCATGCTCCACCCTCGGTGTCATCTGTCTTGTCCTCCTATTGTCGCAGGCTACGGGGCCCCCCAAGCAGCCTCAGTGGCTGCACTTATATATTGTAGCACTCACACTCGCTGTCCTTTTCTTCCCTATTGCCATTTTTCTCCTCACCAATGCCATTGCTGTATTCCCCCCCCCAAGCCGGCACAGACGACAAATTGGGAACCCAACCGACCACATCCTCAAGTGCTACCATAGTGATTATCGTGTATATGACTGACGGACTTTCGGTGAGCATGGGTGTGCTCTCACCTTGGGAGATATCGAGTAATCTTATTGAATGAGTCTGAAAGGTTGTTATATGGTCCATTAGGCATTGATGGGGCGTTGCTCGCTATTCTGGGGTAAAATAGCTTGGGTTGTCCCTGCAAGTTTGTGGGTCGTGACTTTCAGTACGAATAAATTAGTATTGCCCTATATGGCGAGCTAATCGGCAGCAACCTCAAGTTGTAGGAATTGTCACTTGCGCGGTGCCACACCAGGATCCTTCCATGACTGGACTGTTCGTATCCAATGCGCTGACGAATAACCGGGACTGCCTTTATTATCATTCGCTCACTGCAACATAGGCGGATGACGAGAATCTATTTTGAGGACAAGGTATCAACAGCAAGACATAACAATATCGTCAGCATCCTGCTGGAGTCGGCTGCGATTAATGTACCAATTGCGATTTGCGCAGCTGTCGGGAACATGGTCACGACTTATGGTGGGGAGAGTACGCTCATTTGGGCTATCTTTTATTTCATTGGTATTCCAAGTCGGGTACGCCGACCATGGTCTGTGCCTACACTAGGAGCTAAATATATCCTATAAGGCCCTCGCAACTATCATAGTCATCCACCAGGTTGCCCTAGGCAGAGCAATTGGCCGGCGCAATCGGGGGGAGGTAGCACAACTGATGGAGACGGAGTCGAAGGAATTCACAACACACATGATACCCCCTCCTCCCAGCTGGTGAACGCTTGATTGATCTTGTATATAGAAGGCAAATTTTTGTATCTTACGTCTCTTATAGAATCCCAAATAAAAGCACACACAGGATTAATAAAACATCTACGAAAGTCCTTCCCCATCGTGGTTTACAGCGGCTCCACCGCTTTTCGGGTTTCGTAATAGGGTCGTACCTTCTCCCGCGTTGTAAGCAAGACCTAGATTATGCGCGGGTTTATTGTTAGAGCATCGGTGCTCCTTGAGTTCGAGATTACCTGGTGTTTCCCCCTCCCCATTCCTCAAGCTTGTGTGCTAGCAACTGCACCGAGACAGGAGGCTGCTGCGGGGGCCACCCGACCAGTTACTACTTCGAGACAAATAATTTCAGAGGATCAGAAATTCTGCAAGTGCATTCCCACTAAACGTGAACTCTTTCAGGGTGGCCACCCAATTGCCAATCTAAGGGACAAGGGATATCGTTATATCCATCCCACTATCATTACAAACCCTTCACGTACCACCAACTACAGAAGCCCAACCAATGCCAGATCCCTACATTGTAGACCACTCATAGTTATAGGAAATGTAACAATGAAATGAGTGGCACAGGACAATGGTGAGCATATTAATGGATATCATACTGGTTGCCCCGATGGATGTAACACTTTGATTCCAACACATGTCCCTGTGCCTAAACATCAGACTTACTTTCTTTAGTTCCAGAAGACCTTATAGTCATCCGAGATCTGATGCACCCAACCGGGTAATTATACGGGAAGTAAGCGGTTCACATTCATGCAGCGTGTCGGAAAATACCGATGTTTAGCACTTATCTATGTGCGGCACTGGGGTTACGTGGGAGCCTTTGGTTTTGAAAATAATCAGGCAAGGACATTCAGCCACCCCAATGCCGAACATCTGTCCTGCATATGTCTAACCAGTCAATAATTTTGAGGTAAAAATCAAGCAATATTGCATGTTGAAACATGGAGTATTGCGCTGATTTTCCCTCCACCAAAATGCCAGTAAAACAAGTCTGAGATCCTGCCGCCGATTGTGTAACCGGAATGCATGGTTGCAGTCGGATTCTAATCTTTTTCCATCCCCACCGTGGGTTAGCCTCAGCCTTCTAGTCTCCCGTCATTGCCTAATACGCCCTTCAGATAATCACTGGCAGATACAGACTGTGGGACGGCCATTCAAAAATTCCTGTATATATTCGAAGCCTACATTACTAGAACAGACACCCCGACGTACCCAAACGGCCCTATCATGGCTTTCATACTGGACAGCCTTTACAACCAGATGTCATGGACGATCGGGGCTTTCATTAGCTCCTTTCTCGCTGGCAGTCTCATCCCTTTAGGGATCTCCTGCATCCTCCTAATGACTAGAGGGAAAGAGAGGATATCGAAACAACATCGATATCTGTGCATATATATCGTCGCTCTCTTATTCTTTATCATCCTTTTTGAGGTCGAGGTATTCCTCGTGACAGCGGGCGTCCTCATTCTCTACCCTCAGTCGCCTCACAAAGCACAGGTGTTTCTTGATGTAGTAATGATCGTTGGTTATTCGACCCTAGCGGTCCTCTGCGCACTATCAGATGGACTTCTCGTAGGTTCACCGGAGTATTCAGCATTAATATCCTTGACTGACATTTTTACTGGTTCTAGGTATGGCGCTGTTTCATGATCCACCGAGGGCTTCGTCATAGCCTGCTGGCAAAATATGGGCACGTTATCTGGATCTTCCCTGCGTGTTTGTTGGGCTTGTCTTTGGGTATGGATAGCTTGCAAACTCAAAGAAAATTTGACGGCCTAACGCTCAGTGTTAGTTACTGGATACATGTCCGCTGGAATGTTTTTGCGAAACCGGGCTTTAAGCGATAAGCTTGGGGCAGTGGCATTTGCGTCAAACGCTGTTCTGAACCTCTATGCGACAACTCTCATAACGGCAACCCTCTTGATATACAGACGGACAGTAAAATTCCTGACAGGCTCCGCTACGAACGAGCATCTTCCTATCATTGCTATTTTCTTGCAGTCCGCTGCTACCAATGTACCAATGACGGTTGCCGCCGCTATCGGAGTGTGGACAGGTAAAAATTATGGCATGGTCGTTGGGATCATCATCGTTGCGACCCAGGTATGTGGCTTGATTCCTGCGATGGAATCATCAGAATGACTGACGGAACGTCTTCAGGCGCTTACCTCTATATTGATCATTCATCAAGTTGCTCTAGGCCGGGTGTTCGGTCATGGAGGAGAGGAGCAACTTTTAGGCATGACATCAATAGTATTCCGGAGGTGTGAAGGAAATGAACAAGACTCGCCCGACTGTGGAGTGTGATACGGGTCATTGCTATCCGGGAGAACAGGCGAAAGGTGGCTCTGGGAGGAGGAAACACTGGTGGAGTAGACATTGGTACCCTGGGGGTATCCGCGGCCCATGTGGTCTCCGCACATGTGGTATCTAAAATCATGATCAGACGTGAAACACTATCAATAACTCATCCTATACGTATGTACATTGATCCAGAATTCTGAGAAGCTTTACCCGATTCCATGTTCACAAAGCTAGAAGCACTCGGTGTCACGTTCAATGCCTTGTCGAATTCACACTCAATTGAAAATCCACAATCGGAAAACTGGTATTGTCCCCGTAGCTCCGATCCCCCCCCCTGACACGAAGTGATGTGACTTAGGTATGTCGGTGACACTCACATATGGCAAGGCTCGTCACGAACCTTTGGGAGCAATAGGCCTGATGAGTAAGTGCTCTGCCAAAAATAGACTGCCCTCGGGACTGCATCGGGGGTGGGACGCACCTGCAGAACCTGTCGTTGAATATTGAACCTTGGGTGCATAAGTCCAAGTCACCGTTCGGCTAGTTTCTCGTTCCTTTTCATGCGTACCGGGCGGGGTGAGCTAGTATTTCGAAAGTTGCCCAGGTATTTTGGGGTATCTTCTAGAGCAATGGGTGTAGTGATGGTTCTAAATCTGCGCCCATCACCAGTCTTCAATGTGATACCTGCTCATCTTCCGAGCTATTGATGATCCGTGCACCGAAAGCCACAGTTGACAAAGCCTTTTAGTTCACTAACAATACTGACATTCCAACATTGTTGAGATTGGGTAGTAACTGAACTCACTTTAGAGTCCAACTCGAAAGGCAAGCTCCCAAAAGCTCGATAGCCAGGATTCGCATGATGAAATTGATGAGTTCTCCCCGGAAAAGAAGTGGGTACCCATCATAAAACTGCGACCGCCCCACCATCACCACGAATATCAGCAGCCGTTATTAGCCCTAGAATTCCGAGGACATCTCACAAGTGGCGACCGTTGAACCCCGGGTCTAATGTTTCCTAGTAACCTAGCGGCATCTAAATATAACCATACGTCCCATATATCTAGGTGTAGTCGATCCCTCCTATAGCCACAGCAGACCACATACTCCCCCTAACCTGAAGACTATGAGTGCCGGTACTGGAACAGGATGCCCAGCTCTGAATACCTACCTTCCCTTCGCAATTGCGGACATTTCTGGGGCACTATTCGTCGGTGCATTCATCACTCTTAGCACCATCTGCATCATCCTCCTATCATTGAAAACCGGAGGGACGTCGAAGCAGCGTCGGTTGCTGCAGCTATATATCGTAACGCTCATAATTGCTGTTATAGGCTTCTTTATTTCTGATTTTGTTCTGACAAATGTCTCTACTATATTTAATCCCCATACAGAGGAAGACGGCTTGCTCCTCGTTAGAAAGCTGGTTATACCTGTGGATGTTTTCCAGACCATTGTCATATTTATGACCGATGGTCTTTTGGTGAGTGACATGGCTACATTCTCTGTTAATAAGATAACAATTAGTCTTATCAAACGGGTTTGAAAGGTATGGCGATGCTACATGGTCCGTGAAGCGCTGATGGGGCAGTCCTCCGAATCATTCTGGGGTAAAATATCTTGCGGAATCCCTGCATGTTTATGGTTCATGAGTGTTGGTATGAACCACCGAACCCAGTTCAATGGAAGACAGCTAATCAGCAATGACTCACAGTCACAGGAGTTATCACTTGTACAAGGCTGGAACAAGCTCTTCCTACCGCAATATTGTTCATATTCAATGCACTGACAAATATTTGTGGAACTGCCTTCATAACCATTCATCTACTGCGACATAGGCAGATGGCACGAATATGCTTTGGAGACGAGGCGCCAACGGATCGGAAATACCACAATATTGTGGGCATTCTGTTGGAGTCTGCCGCGATTAATGTACCCGTCGCTATTTGCGCAGTTGTTGGGAGCATCATCACCATGACTCAAAACCTGACTCCAATAAACTGGCAGATTGTTTATTCGATTAGTGTCCCAAGTCAGGTATGCCGGCCGGACTTGTATCCATCATGCACTGAATATACCCTACAGGCCTTTGCAACCGTCTTGGTCATCCTTCAGGTTGCCCTAGGCAGAGTGATCGGCCAGCGGGCGCATGAAGACCCAGAGGCACAGCGTCATGTCAGTAATAGAGAGGAAGCCACATAATTGAATTATGTCGCCTCGGACATACGGAATCGACTGTTGGCAGCATGGTCCTGAGGGACGGGAATCCCTTACGGTACCAGATATGTACAAGTGAATCTGGTGAAATACAGCCTCACGCTGCCAATTGGGCAGATTGTAGGATTGATGGGGAAGTCGCCGAATTATCACTTGAGAAAGGGTACTTCCATTAATCACAAGGTATGGGCGTGCAACGAGTAAGTCGCCTCTCTGAATGATATTTCCCAGCACGCATGAGCGCGCGTATGAACGCCTGAGATCAATAAGAAGTCTATAAAAGAAGGTCAGATGTAGCGCCTGAGCTCGAACACTCAGGGGCAGATGGGCGCTCCACCGACTGTAATATTTCTAGGCGTCGAACTGATTGACATGGGACAAGCCGTTAGGCCTTCCGTGAAAATTGGATGCCTCTGACACCGATATAATGGCATGGGCCCAATGGCGCATGGAAACTTGCTCGCCGATCACCAGGGAAAATCTTAAACCTCAGGTGAGGTGGGTATCTTTATTTGATGACGCCGTACCTGCATCATGTTGCCACCCAACAACACAGGGATGTTTATGTGTGCCACACAAAATCTGTTAGACCAGAAGCAGATGTGAATAGAGAACCCGCTTCCGCCGTATGTCCGTGTTGCTCCTTATTTGGCCTCCCCCAGCAACACACTCGATGCAACCTCCAACTGCCCACCCGCATCCTCAGGGCACCATTTTCCTCCCTCGGCACTCTCATTCCCTCTAGGCATCTCAAAGTCTTCTTCTCCTTTCGCGACGCTTCCACGCTCCCTTCACTACCTCCCTCCCTCTCTTCATTGCACCCCGTTCTCTCTCCGGATGGTTCCCGAGTTCGGCGTTGAGGAGTGAGGTTAGGGCACCTGTGGCGCCATATATCACACGGAAGGGATGGAGATATGCGTCGGGACTTGGGTTATTGGAGTGTTTGTATGACAACGATGTTGAGTGGCGGTGACAGAGGAGGGGCAGCTATAGACTCGACAAACATTTGTCCCACATATCCACCCCTAGCTCAGCTCTCAATCTCAGTCCTCTCCTGTACCACCGCTTGCGGAACAATAGGATGGAGATTAGCAGGCCATGGCGTAGCTACCTGCAGGGTGTAGTGATTGTCGGATCAGTGGGATATATGCGGGCGGAGACGCTGGTGGGTGGCTGTAGGCGCATATGGGAGGTAGTCTTACAGTGGTTGATCTTCAGCCGTACTGAAGAAAGCACAGTATCACCCGAGCCCACCAGTTAAGAAAGCGGCCTCAGTCTGAGGCAATTATGCGTGTGTTTAGTGTTGGCCGTCCAATCCATCCTAGATATATCCACCATTTCAATCAGCTCTTCTTGGACAATAGCGAACGCTTTATTCTCTACTCGTGCCAAGGCAATGAATCCCTCTATGTTCCGAAATACGTCTCGGGAATTCGCTTAAAAGCGACGAGGGATCTCCAGGATGCATGGCGGTTCTGTGGGCATGTTTTATAATAGAAGATAGATTCTTGGTGTGAAGAAGGGGAACAAGTGTTGAGGTGCTGAGCTGTTCAAAATACATGCAGTTTGGCCAGCGTAAAGAGTCGAAGAAAGCAATTATCATACCTTCTCAGAGCGGCGTTCGGATACGTTGGTCAGAGGTCTTTCAAGGAGCTCACTAAGAGTGTACAATAGATATCTTGACTGATGTCACCGCATACGTCATGGACTCCAGACACAAGCTGGTTCTGTTTAGGTTGCTGGGGTCAAGATCTATGACTATTGTCGTAACCTGTATGACCCCATGGTCTCTGCTCCAGAATTTGAGCACATACATCTGCGTGCATGGCATTTGTTACTATAGCAAAAGGAAAGGACTGTCCGCAAACATACGTTAGTCGCCGAAGTGCTCGACCATGCACAACAGCCGCACCACGATCCGGCATTCTTGTCGTCCTTTTGGGCTCCTGAAAGTACTCAAGATGTTCCCTGTTGTCTTTCGCGACATTCGATAGTCTGTTCTGGGTTTAAATTGGAGAGTGACACATACCTCAAAGCACATATATTCAGGAACCCGCCCTTTCCTACGACCCGTTCACATTCTCCTTGTCAGCCCGTTCGATTCTCCACCCTTCTCCATATCTTTCCCCAAGCACATTGCCGCGCTCCCCGTCGCGATGTACATGGGCACGCATTTGTACCCCCTGGCTGCACGCAACGGCTCTATTGATCGGTGTATTTGTATAACTGTCAGGAACATGCCCACTTCAAACGTGACGGTTGCCTGGCCGATCACTTGTGCTATTTTTGCTCAATGTCAGGTACACTGGTCAGGGTTTGTACCTACTTCACGAGCTCAATGTACCTTCCTATCAGGGATTTGCAACTATTTTAATTATCCATCGGGTTACTCTATGCAGGGCTGTTGGCCAGCAGAATCGGGAAGAGGTAAAACTCGTGGCGGACAGCAAGTCACATGATGCCTCGAGAATATCCAAACTCGATTGCCGGTAGCATGTAATTTTTGGGGGAAGGGCGGCATGGGGATTTCAAATGATGTCGGATGTGCCCAAGGGTGTAGATCTCCTTACATCGCCGAAGCTCACACCTCCCTCCTCCCAGACCCTTGCCTTTGCATTTATTGGCATAGTCGTCACATTGGAGATTGCAAGGTCGTCAGACGAATCATGTAGATAATAAAGAATTTAACATGCCAAAACACTTCAACTTGTCATTTCTGGGAAATATTTGGCCTCATTCCGAAGTACCCGGTCCGACTCAGAGAATATCATTATTGCTGCCGTACGAGCATGAAAAATGGTCTAAAAGGCGTAAGATACCAGAAATAACCGGCCTATAGAAATAGGCGAGATCATGATCCTGTCGTATTAAACTCTGGGCATCAATTGGATTAGGGGCTGTTTATCACTTCACTCTCATGTTGCTGCGCATGCATCCTATACTGCCTGTTCCCACAGGTCACACAGGGTGCTAACAAGATTGTGGTCGGCATGACTGAAGTAGTTGCACCGTGCGATTGGAGTTATAGATACACATTCACCACAAAATAGGATCTGTAACCTTTACAAATTTGATACGTGGTCCTCGCGGACCTCTCTCGGGATCCACTGATTCCGCATGGGGAATGGTGCGCACACAGAAATGTTCGCGCCGCCAGAAACTTTCGTTCTTGACGCATTATATAGTAGTATGAATAAATGTCATATAACGGGCAGGTGTTTCTCCGGGGGGTAATTGTGCATATGGGCGGTACACGTTCGACACTTATATAGCCCAAACAGAGACCGCCAACTATCCGCCCCTCGTCCCTCTCTCCCTCCCTGCGTCTTCATCACATAACCATCGCCGTATCTAGCGCTCCGGACGCTCCGTCCTCACTTTCTTTCGAAACTCTATAATTGCGTAGTTCCTAGGTCATCGGGCTCATATCGAGGGATCGATGTCATCCTCAGCACCACACCTGCCAACAGGCGGTACTAACCGCCCAGCAAGCAGTGTCTCCATCCATGAATATATTGAAGAGAAAGAGGTATCCATTGAGGATGATGGTGATTTATCAGGGTTAAAAGAGCTTGAGTGGGGAGGCATTAGTATGATGGCAACAACGGAAGAGGATGACAAATATCCCGATGGCGGGTTGAGAGCCTGGCTCGTGGTTTTTGGTGTACGTTACTCGTATCTCATGTCTCCAGGATTCATCTCAAAGCGTTCAGTCAATGTGTAACGGGTTCTCCACGTGAGCTGTCTAGTGTATGTATTTCATGTTTCAACTCCTCCTGAACTGCGGTGTCAAGCGTCGGATATATGGTCTCGTGGGGTGTATGTCTGCCTACTAACTCATGAGTTAGACACTTCTAATTCAATTGCGCCACAGACCTATCAGGAATATTACCAAGAATCCATCTTGAAGGGCCATTCACCTTCAAGCATGTGCGTACTCCATTCATCCCCGCTTCAAGTTTAGGTCTATAATGCTGCTCGTAGTGCCTGGATTGGCTCTATTCAAGTGAGCAGGTCTCTCTTACTACCGACCCCGTGGAATGATTGTCCTTATGTATGCTTAGTACGCTCTTATCTTCTTCCCGGGACTTGCCGTTGGTCGTCTGTTCGACTTGGGCTATTTTCGTATTGTGTTCCTCTCCTCCAGCGCCTTGCTGGTCATTACAACATTCCTCATTGCTCAATGTACGGAATACTGGCAATTCTTGCTCTGTCAAGGTGTCGCCGTCGGGGTACGCCTTCCGCTCCGCTCTCAATTTATTTTCCAATAACTGGACACCCTGACAGTTAGGGTGTGGTGGTGTTTATGGGCCCACATATGCAATTCTCGGGCACTGGTTCAAGAAGAAGCGTGGTCTAGCTCTGGGTTACATGGCGGTTGGGTCCTCCCTTGGGGGCATATGTTTGCCTATTGCTACAAGGAACTTGATCCCTGCAGTTGGGTACGCCTCCAATGTTAAATGACTTTATTCCTTCACTAGACCCCTATTTCTCTCTCATAATTTACGGAACGTTTAACAGGTTCCCGTGGACAATGAGAATTATTGGATTCATGTTATTGGCAGTCCTTGGGGTATCTAATCTAGTATGTTAGAAGCATTGAACGCTCAATTACTTACTTTCCTTGTTGACTCACTTCACTGCGTTATGATAGACCATGAAACGACGTCTACCGCCTATCAATGTGAAGGGCGGCCTATTCAATTTTGCAGCGTTCAAATCAGTCACATATACAATATACTGTATATCCGCCTTCCTCGTCTTCTTAGGAATACTCACAGGTCACGAGTCCACTCTTCCTTCCTTCCGTTACCTTTTTGATGTTGGCTCTTTTTATAGTATTAACGTATATCAATGCGAGCGCAAGTCAACTCGGGACTTCACCTAAAATTGCCTTCTACTATGTTGCCTTCTCCAATGCCGGTTCATTGCTTGGAAGATGGCCGGCAGGATTTCTTGCGGATCGCATTGGTTTGTCTCCCTTCCTCACCTCTCCTCACCTCTGGTCATCATTTCTATTATCACATGTAGGCCCACTGAATGCTTCAATCCCATTCACTATATTTACTGCAATTCTTACTTACATCTGGCCATTCTCGCGCTCTACCGGTTCCCTCATCGCAATTGCAATCATCTATGGATTTTGTTCAGGGGGATACTTTGCACTCATGACGAACCCAATCATGAACCTTGGGGGGGAGAATGACGTGGGGAGACGAGTCGGGGTGTTTATGACCATCTTGGCTTGTGGGGCGCTCTTAGGACCACCGATTTCGGGTCAGATTGAAACCGCGACCGGGGGGTTTAGGGCGGTGGGGCTATACGCAGGTTTGTGGCTGTTTCCTCTTGGACGGTACGAGAAATGCTAATACTTTGTGGAAAGGGAGTACGATCACCGCTGGTGCCGTGTGTATGATTGTCGTGAGATATCTGGTATCGAGAAAATGGATCGCAAAAATTTGAGTATGCGGATTTTTCGTTAGAGAGATAAGAGGGGCATCACAGCGCTTTGTCTGATATAGTCAGCAGCTAGTAGTCAGCACGTGTATTTTGAGCTCGAATTTGCAAGAGAGATGTGTTGAAATCTCATTACGAGTGCAAGGAAATTGTCACCGCACGTCGCGAAAACCTCGCCAAGTGTGACGCTGGCAAGCCCATAGACGTACTGACATAGAATACTCGGCTACGTATTGTGGTGTTTTCATAAAGGCGACAAGAGACCTTCAGGATATGTGATAGCTCTGCACTCTTATAGTAAAGAATGGAGACCTGGTGTGAAGGTGAGGAAACAAGCGTGGAGGTGCTGGACCACTTGGGAGACGCCCTGTGAAGCTATAGCTTCGTAAGTACAAAGAATTAAAAAATGTGTTCACCATACCTTCTTCCATAGCGGCGTTTTCGAGTATGTCAGCCATCAAGGCTCTCAGAGAACCCACGAAGGGTACTTCGATCAGCGCCGTCACGCGTACCATGGGCTGCTGGAATCTAAACAGATAGACTTTAAAGCTTCATATTTGCGATGGTACCTTGATAAGCGTGATGTTCAGCACCATTGTAAATGGGAGAGATCTTTGGAGGCGTATGTGGACCTTCAAGAAGCTGAGTTATACACTCGACCACGTGGCAGAGCTCTGCGTCGATCAGTGCCCAGTTGCAGAATTGCCCTGGTGGCTGTATAGGAAATTCTGGGAGCAGAACATAGTCCTGTGAAGCCCTCCAAGTAACGTCCAAAGAGCTAACGATGCAGATTCCCACGTCTCGCTATGGACAAACGGGTTCCTAGTGAGCGTTGGGCGGCCCCAAGGTTCTGTTAGAGGAGAATGAGGATGATGTAGCACCCAGATCCAGCCACACCTGAACTTGAGACATGCAAATGTAGTTGACCCAATCTTTTGAACCATGAGCGGCTGACCTACCCCCTCTCACCTCATATCCTTCGGAGGACTAAAATTTAATACCCACAAAATACCAGAGATGTACGGTTCCCGTCCCCATCTTCTTTGCCTGCCAACGCCTATACTCGTTAATGCTTCAAACAATCTTCCTGAGTCATTCCTGTCATCCCACATCTATACCCAGCATTGGTCTTTAACAAGGTACCGGCCATCAATTCACCACAGAATGTCACAACTGAGCAGGACCGATACCTGGTCACCCTGGTCCCGAAAGTGATTGTTTTTTATACAGCTAAGTGATCATTCTTACCTCTCATAAGTATCAGCCGAGCAATCGCCTCACCCACTTATGTTATCACCTGATCTTATCAACAACACGAATAGCATTTGGTGTCATCACGATGTTGAACAAGAAGCCCTACCATAATCGACATTTGGTATTCTGTATCATTTGTTCATCTTATGGGTTATGGACGCACAATGTCGGAAATAAATGAGTTGACATAAATAGCGGCCGCAGCAAACACCGACACTCCGTTAAGTGCTGTACAGTGCTGAAAGTCATTATAGTCCGCCACAAGTCCAACATAATTCGACAATTGGCACCTGCCCGCTCCATTGGGGTGGTCATTTTCAACCGACAAAACCTTCAGTGAACAGCACAATTCACTCACAATAGGGTGGCGCCGACCGATGCGGTCAACCGGCTTCTGATCTTCCTATCGACACCCACACCGTGGCGCGCACACAATATGGGGTTTGGCGCGTGCTTGGACCTCTGCCAAGAATAGCCATCAGGGTCCAGACTACCGATGATAGGACTCCTTAAAATATCTGGCCGCCTCGATATCGCAGCTGATCTGACATACTAACAGGACCTGTCGCTGAACGTTTGTTGCTGCCAACCACCTGGCTAGTTCCCTCAATAGGCGAATGGGCCTCCTTATGCACACCTGGTGGGCTAAATTAACTCAAAGCTTGTCAAATGTCCAAGAGTATCTCCAGGAATCGTGCATGTGGCAATGATTGCCCTAATTCTATACCTAATTCTATATTCAATGGCCTAGTCCCGATGCAGGAGAAGGGGGTCTCTCCACCAGACATTAGACATAGGACAGAAGCTGTACTATGGCAGATCGTAATGTTCCGCATCCCGCATCATCTCCGGGTCATTGGTGCTCCGTGCATCAGAAGCAAGGATTTGATACTGGACAAGCCGGTCATTGAGGGCAGACATCAACATTCCAATGCTACTGGAGTTGAGCGGTTCTCAGAGTAGCTGTGCTCGTTCTATTATCGCCACAACCTGATTGCAACACAGGATATTCCAATGCTGATGCTAGAAATCAGGCATCTCCTGAGTTTCATTGATTTCTGGACTTGATGACTCTAACTCGGTCGTACTTCTGGCAAATATACCTGTACCTCATATCTCTGATATATAAGTGTAGCCTATCTCTCTCGAACAGCAAGTCGAAACCATACGGCCAACCTCCCCCAACTTCAGCACGTCATGAGCACCAACTCTCTCCCCCTGACAATTGCAAATGCATCTGGGGCACTACTCGTTGGTGCATGTCTCACTCTTGGCACCGTATGCTTCATTCTCCTCTCATCGCAAACCGGGACGCCCCCGGAACAGTGCCACTTGCTACAGTTGTATATCGCAGCGCTCATAGTCGCCGTTATTGGCTACTTTCTTTCTTATTTTCTCTTCAACAACGTTCAAGCTATATTCCATCCTCACGCAGAAACTGGGAAGGACATGGCCAATCACGATACCGCAAGAAGTGCGCTGAGTAAAGCCGTAGGCTTTTTCGCGGCTGTCATCATATCTATGACTGACGGAATTTTGGTGAGCATGACTGCATTTTCTAACAGTGGGAGATAATGTTCAGTTTTGTATTGAAGGTATGGCGATGCTATATGGTCCATAAGGCACTTGCAGGACACCCATCATTATGGGGTATGATATCTTGGGTTATTCCCGCGTGTTTGTGGGTTGTGAGTTTTGGTATGAACAACTTAATCTAACACAACATGAACGGAAAATTGATCAACAATGGCTTGTATATAGGTGCAGGAATTGTAAATTTCTCAACAGATGAAACTCTTCCAGCAGCAGTATTATTCACAAGCAATGCACTGACTAATATCTACGGCACTTGCTTCATTACCGTTCGCTTACTGCGATATAGGCAGACAGCAAAACTCTCCTTTGGAAACAAGGCACCAGTGGGAAGATACAACAGCACCATGGGTATATTGTTGGAGTCCGCCGTGATTAATGTACCAATCGCGATTTGTGTGGCTGTCAAGAACATGCCCACTACAAACGTAGCAATCGCCTGGGCCATTGCTGGTGCGATTTTTGCTCCGTGCCAGGTACGCGGTCAAGGTTTGTACCTACTTCACAAGCTGAAGGTATCCTCCTGTTAGGGATTTGCAACGATCTTGATTATCTACCAGGTTGCCCTAGGCAGAGCAATTGGCCAGCAGAATCGGGAAGAGGTAACGCTGGTGATGGACAGCAAGTCACATGATGTCCCTGAGGACATCCAAATTTGACTGCCGGTGGCATGATTTGGTGGAAAAGGCGGCGCGGACTTCAAACGGTGTCAGATATGTTTCCATGAATGTAGTTTTCCTTACATAGTTGAAGTTCAAACCTCCCTCCCATAATGAGGACGTTATATTGACGTCGAAATGATATCATGAGTACGATGGCGTTCACACATCATTGACTAGTGGGCCGGAAGGGGGAAGCGTAGTAATTTGACATTGAGCGCATGGAATTAAGTTTTAAGGACCCGGCGCAAATGCATGTGTAACGTCAGTTAGGTTGGTCTTTATGAATGAATGAGGGTGGGGCTACGGATAAATGTTGGAATGGTGAGGGGGGGTGCATACGATAGTCGTGCGTAGATACCCAAACCCCGATCTTCACATTCCTCCTAAACCATACCCTCTCGTTCGCCATCGTCGCGCTGGACTCCCACTGCGCCATCTTCTCATCCGGGGGGTCACGTTGAGGTTATAGGGAAATAAAATATATTGAGTATGGTAGAACGCTGGCAGTCGCATTTGGGTGAGAGAGGAGAGGCTGTGAAAGCCCAAGAGCCTAGGTGGTAAGGTCGAGGAGGGGAGCACCGAGTCACCCAACGGTGTGCTCCTTTCAAGAGTCCATGCCAGCGTTCTGAGGGGAAAGGGTGTGTGGGCTAAATATACGAAACAAGTAGTTGAGGGATGGCGAGTACGAGGCAAACGAGTTAGTCACGTGGCTCGGGGTGAGAAATTACACCGCGCTTGCTTTTCGTGATTGCATGTGTGAGTTGTTAGCCTGGCCGACTTTAGCCGTACTGAAGGTGCGAAATAGGGTGAACTCACTAGTGCACAATTGTTTGAAAAAGCTACATACCAAGTTATTGTAGGAGGGCAACGCGCATACATTCAGTGGTTGCCCTGCAAGTCAGGCCTAATATCTTGGTCTCTTACCCAGCCAATAAGCTCTTCCTCGCACCATTGTAGCGACAAGACATCGTCGGAATACGGGGCGGCTTTACGTTCAAGTTCTCGTGGAAGAAGATGGAATTTTGCTGTGACGGAGGGGAGGATAGGTGTAAAAAACTGACCGGTAGACATCTTGTTAAGTTTGTTGAACTGTGATCCAGTTAGGGTATTGAGCCATAAATCCGCTCATCGCACCCTTCCGGAGCTGCCTTTGGACGTGTTAGCCACGGGTCCCCAGCGAGCTTACGGAAGACATTTTGACCAGCATCGTCGCACGTGCCATGTACAGCTGGAATAATATTTGGTTTCGTGGAAATCCCACTTTCGCGCTTACCTTCGGGGACGGCCGGGCTGAACCTTGATTGGATTTGGTCAGCAGGGGTTCGCCACACAGATAGACAAACGAAAAGGTCTAACGGATCAGGCAGTGTGCCGACCTCTCGTCATGAGGAGTCCAATGAGGGAGGTAGCCCCCGGCATAGCCCATGCATATATACCTACTACGGGGTCCCAAAGGCGTCATCGGCGTGCAGCCCGGTTCCGGCACATCACGCTCATGTGATCATACTCCCCCAGTGACACTCTAAGTTAAATAGTCTAGCTCTATCGGCGCAAGGAATTCAAGGCGGACTATGGAAGCGGTAAAGCACTCTGACGAGCCCCTTCACAAGGGGGAAACCCGCATAAGTCCCCCCATCGGACCCTGTATCCTCCTCTTAAACGATTGTAAGCAAGACTCAAAGTATGCACGTCGAACACATACATAATGGCAGTAGTTTTCTCTCAACTTGCAGCTTTCCCTCTGAGCTTTGGGCCCCCCATCGGTCCTTTTGTCTTCCATCCTTCGATGCTGACTCTCTTACGCGCCAGAGGCGGTCACGACTAAGATGGAAGGAGCTACTGCGGGAATCACGCGAACACCGCCGCCACAACCGTGGACTTGTACGACTTCTGGGCTTCACGGATCCACTTTTTATTTCGAGACGTGCGATATTGGATAACTGTTGTATACTCAGTTATATTCTTTACGTGATGTGTTCCAGCTCAACACAGAGACTTCCGGCTTGGTGCCGTCACCACACTCAACCCCACTCCGTCCTCACCGAGAACAAAAGATCCATTCCACCACACGATCCTACTGCATTCTTCTCCACGACGAAAGTCCGATTAACATCAGATACCATATGTTTCCTTAATTTGCCGAAGATTCTAGTCATATCGCCCTGACCCCAACCTAACACCAATGATGCGCAATTCACATACCCATCTACCCCGCCTGTTGGCACTGAAACCATTATCGCCACAGATGGCTTTCCCGCGTACTTCCTGCTATACTACACCCGTGTCCAGCTCGGTCTGCTGGTTCGGCGTTGGACTTCAATTCGCTATTGAACATCGCGAACTTGAGGAGACCATGACCCGGCACATCCTCTACCAATCTCACTGAACCAGTGCCACCGGGATCTGGATAGGAATCCCTATGTGCCCAAGCAATGGCCCCATAGTTTCTCCTCAACAAATACCAGTCTCCGGCACTCAACTACCCGCCTCCCGGGGCTTTTCACGGAACTGGATGGTATGTTGGTGCCCTCGATCAATCAGGCCCCAGGCCTAGGCTCAGATTTCGCCACCGTTGATATGATATGCTGCTTAAAATAGCCTTATCGGCTCATGTTCGAAGACCTCGTTCACCTCCTGGTGGTAATTGACAGGCAAATTTAGTGAACGAGGAAGGCATCAGTAAGCTCATCTGCGTTAGCACCTAGCCGTAGGTGCGCAATCTGGTACACCTTGCATGCACCTCGCGGACCATAATGGTCAGCTTATCGTCATTTTATTGGATTATTAATTTTAAATTGACCAATGGATGTTCACATTAGGCCGAGCACCGTTCCGAGAAGTTCACTGCCATTAAGTTGGACCCAAGTTGCTATTTGGAGTTGGCCGACGAACGCCTCCCTAAGCGATCCTTGCCGTTAGATGAACCACGTACATAACCCCACTGGTCTTTTTGTTTTTGACCTTCGATCCGGCCCCATACACCGTTGGTAGTGCGCCAATCTTGCGGTGCGCATCTTGGTCACTGGGATATCATGAACCGTATGGCTAAGCACTTAGGGTATCTTAATTCTCGAAGGCACCATCCCCAAGGAGATTCATGCGGAGCAGGTTCCCTGTCTACCTTTGACACTCGAATTCTTCTGTCAGTTTTAACATATCCCTGCCCACCTGGTTAACCTAGCTCCTACTTTCTTTAGTTCTCGAGACTTGTAGTCATTCGAGAAGTCTGGTGCACGTAACCGGAAGTACGGGGAATCTCCTGTTATGAGAACAATCAGGCTCGATGTACGAAATAACGTGCCATACTCACGTGCGGTAATACCACCCATGGATGGGTTAGGTGTATCAATTTTTTATATGACAAAGCCCTTGCATTGCACCAAGTAGTTGGCTGTAGTTAGACTCGCGATAGCTGTAAATTTGGCTCAGTTCCGGGTTCGGCTATTACTAGTGTAACGCCGGTATAGGGCTAGCAACGAAATAAAACAATCAGACTGTGGTTGCGAGCACGACTGCGTCCGACAGTCGTTGGGGCTTCAAAGACGAACGCGAGACCAGAGAAAGAGAGAGAGAAAAGAACGAGACACACGAATCAGATAGGAAACTCCAACATAAATTAGGTTGACACGTAGGTAGGTATTATATTACAATGAGAACGTATTTTATACGATTCGTCGTGCAGAGGGAAACGGGTGGGCGAATGAGGGTGAGGTGTCTGGTTTGCCAGACTACTAGAGAACGCCGGTTGGCGCCTAGTTTTCATAGGTAGCCGACCGGGCGTCTCTACACTAGATTATGAAAATTTTAACAAGGGTATGCACATTCTTGGGAGTCAACATGGGTCACATAAGAAGCATCTAGGCTTGCGCTGTTCTCATCGTGGCTCGCGTGCCTGTGTGGCGGCAAGACTATGAAACATCTCACCCGGGTATTATCTCCCGGCTCAAGTGTCAACATGACTCTTTGGCTGGGGGTTTAAGTACATACGTATAAATCCTGGGTAATTAGTGATAGAATGAAAGTACTTTAGGTTAAATCAGATTACCCTAAAATGGATCACGGTCACTTCATCCATCGTACTCGATGGGTCAAAATTCTTTGCCATTCCCGCCGTGGGTTCACTTCAGCCTTCTAGCCTCCCATAGCCACTCTATACACCATTTTGACAGTCGCTGGTGAAAACACATGAGATAGTAATTCAATCATTTCTGTATATCTTCGAGGTCGACATTGTTTTCAGTTGAACAGACACCCCGACACACCCAAACAGCCCCAACATGACTTTCATATCAGAAGAACTGGATAGCCTTCATGACCAGATAACATGGATGACGGGAGTTTTCATTAGCTCCTTTCTCGCTGGTAGCCACATTCCATTAGGGATCTCCTGCGCCTTCCTGTTGACCAGAGGGAAGGTTATAATACTGAAACAAGACCGATTTCTGTGTACATATATCATCGTTCTCTTACTCTTTGTCATCCTTTTCGAGGTCGAGATATTCCTCGTGACAGGCAGCATCACCATCCTCTACCCTCATTCCCCCCACGAAGTACAACAGGTTCTCAATATAATAACGATCGTTGGGTATATGACCCTAGGAGCTCCTTGCGTATTATCTGATGGACTTCTCTGGAGTATTCCAGCATTGTTACCTTTGACTGACATTTTTAGGTATGGCGCTGTTTCATGATCCACCGAGGGCTCCATCATACCCTATTGGAAAAATATGGACACGCCGTCTGGATCTTCCCAGCGTGCTTGTTGGGTTTAGCCTCAGGTACGCATAGTTCACAAATTCGGGGGAATGGGATTTACTAATGTTCAGTATTAGTTGGTGCATGTATAGTCTGCCGAAATTAGTCTAATCAGGGATGGGACGCACCTGCAGAACTTGTTGCTGAATGTTAAACCTTGGTTGTTATAAACCAAGTCACCGTCTGGCCAGTTTTTTTGTTGAAAACCTCCTGATGCACACCTGGCCCTGAGACGATCTAATAGCTCGAAAGTCGCCCAGGTATTCTGGAGTATTTTCTAGGACGATATCCGCGATGACGATTCAAAAATTTCTCTCATTGCTTATTTTCAGTGTAACATCTGTTCGTCTTCTGAACCATTGGTATTCCGTGCATCCAAAGCCACAAGGCCCGTAGTTCAGCTGAAGGCCGGACATGAAACTCGTAGAGCCCAAACTCAAGCACTCATGAAGCAGGTGAGGTGCCTTACCGGCTGTGGTGTCCCCCGATGTTGAATTGATGGATGGAGGACAGTGCAGGAATGGGTATGATGTAACGGTCTGGGCCAATAACGCTTGAGCTTGACTCGTGGAAACGTGTTTTCTGATGGTTAAAGTAAATCCTGAGGCTTGAGCGAGGTGTACGAACGGCAAAACAACATCTATTCACTATTCGACGACGCGACCCCTACAACACCACGACCCGGAAACAAATGATGTTCTTATACGCCACATAAAACCACTGGACCGGAATGGATGTAAACAAAGGAAGACTTCGATTCCTTGACCTCACACAGCAACTCAATGTAACCTTCAACTACCCAACCGTGTCCTTGGTTCATCATTATCTTCCCTCAGTACTCTCACTACCCTCCCATGCCTTAAAGCCTCTTCCTCCCTCCGCGACACCTACGTCCTCTGGGACCCGCGTGTAAGAAGGGTAGCTGTGAACACATGTGGCAAGCGGCTCATAGCCGCACTGAAGAAAGCGTTGTATAAGGTGAACTCATTGGTGCACGACTACTCAAAAAAAATAGCCCTGTTTTGGGACGGCTACACACATGTGTCATATATTCAGTGTCGATCAGCTAATTCATTAGGAGTATGGTCATCATTTCGATCGACTCTCCTTGGGCCACCACCGACGCCAGTATGGTGCGAATACGTCCCCGCAACTAACCCTCAGGTGAGATTAAGGCTAATATGTGTTTTTGTTCTGGTGAGATGTTTGTATGAATCCGTGATGGGCGAGATGTCGTGGAAGCGGTGACAAGAGCGGTGGGCGTTCCGTTTTGTAAACGGGCGATGCGGATCTGGTCGCACATAGCCGGTCCGCATTCTCCACACTCCCCGCTTGGTACACACCAGCTCAGCACAAACACATTTCGGTTCGCCAGTATGTTCCATCATCATGCTCAACTCCATATTCACTGACCGAGGACAAGGGGTTTATTTCACTATATGAAACAACAAGATCGTCTCCCATGACGAAGGCCCAATTGACAGTCTTCAAACCAACGCCTATGATGAGCAATACATTAACCCACCTACTCCGCTTGCCGGTCTTGAAGCTGTTTATTATTGATGGCCTTCTGTTTTCCTGTCATCTCGCACCCATATCCAGTTTGGTCTGCCAACTCGGCATTTGACCATTATCTGCGTCACAAGATTGAGGGGTATTGGTGTTTACTTGACCATGACCTAGCATCCTCCCCAATCTCACCGAACCGATACCGTCCGGAATTGGAAAGCAAATTTACGCGTTCACGTAATAGCCCTATGGTTCCTCTTACATTGCCAAAAACACACTCCAGTCTGCGGCATCACATTTCTCGTCCGCCGGAACTCTCCAACTCCAAAATCAATGTTTGCACCACTGTTGTGACATGATATATGTTGCTTAAAATAGCCCCATTAGCTGATGCTCGGGGGCCTCGCCCACAACCTAACGGCAATCAACACGCAAATCTTGAACGAGGCTCTGCGCTGCTCCCTGGATCACCAGGTGTGAGAGCTAGTCCGATTCCGAGGTGTACGAAACGCACCAATGCCTTGATCCCCCCGAGCAAGATCTTGAACCTCTCTGGTTATAGGCGCCATTGCGATGGACCAAATACCACCTGCAAGCGATATAGAAGTTTCGTCGGCTGTGTGGCGGTTCCTCTACAATTCACCACCATCAACACACTCGATTGTAGGGACGATAATATGACCAAGTTCTTCGCTTCTTTGATATTCCAATCCTGTAAATCAAGATTGATGACGGTGGAATACAGATAAAAGCGGAGGCGGTACTAAAGTCGTTAGCGCAGCGCTGAACACGCGAAGACGCACAATATGTGCTGGGCGCGGGGAATATTCGACCGGACTCAAATTCTGGGCATTAGTATACTATTGTGAAAATTCTCAAGGTCTGAGTTATACTATAACAGGATCACTTAAGGATCGTCAGGTCTGGTTGGACCTTCATATTGACTCTATCTGCACCTGTGTAGCCCTACATGCTGGCGAAATTTGATTTACCAGCCTGGTGGACCTGTTATCAACACTGATGATCGGGAACGGATAGCAAACTTGGAACACATACGTGATCAGCACTAAATCGAGTGACACGTTCAATATGCGAAAAAAGCCTTTCCGGACCCACGATACACAACCCAAAGTTAACACCAACTGACGCTGGGACTTATTTGATAAGCTTCCCACTGGCACGAACACATATGTGATGTTCACATAAAGAAGGGCTCGTGTTGTGTGGAGTAATAGATCGCACGCCTGATTCTCCGCCAAGAATATCTAGCTCACCAACGTTCTCTAGATTACCGTCTGCTCAACCCGAAGCCACGCTACCATGACGGGTCTGACGCATTGGTAGAATCTGTCACCGAAAGCGCATTGATGGCAATCAAGCTGGCTTAGTGTTAGAGAATAAACATTTTAGGCTAACTCAGTGGAAGACTCGCCTACTGAGTATTTTTGGGTATGTTGTAAATTCTAGTGTCGTTGATGTGATGATGATTGTGGTCTTATACCTGTTCTGCATCACTCCTTCTTTCGAGCCCTTGATGCTCCATGCAACAAATACTACGAGTCGGGAATACTCGCAGCTAGCATCCAAGTAAGAATCCAATATTACTGAGGTTGAGCGGTATTCAATATCACTGTCGAGGGGGCCAACGGCCAGACCCGTAATGGTGAAAACGACGAACCCATTCAAGTAGTGATGAAGTAAAATTTATCATAAAGCCGTGTTTTTTCATCATCAGGAACACTAGCAGCACAGGATATTCCAACGTCGACACTGTAAATCAAGCATCTCCCAAACAGCGCTGATTTCTGGACCTGATGTTTCCTAATGGCTCTGTCACACCTTTAAATATAGGTATGATGCTGCTCGTATATCTAGGTGCTATCGATATCCCCTGGAGCCACAAACCACATACTCAGTTCACCCCAACCTGGATATCATGAGCACCCAGTGCCTTGACGTAGACTCAGAGCTGAGAAGTACCCTTCCCCTCGTTATTGGGGATGTCTCTGGGGCAATTATCATTGGAGCATGCCTCACTCTCGGCACCATCTGCCTTGTCCTCCTCTCGCCGCGAACCAGGGGGCCTGCGAAGCAGCGCCACTTGCTACAGCTATATATTGTAGCACTCATAGTTGCCGTTATCGGCTACTTTGTTTCCGTTTTCCTCGCCAACCACGCCCGTGCCATACCTCATATCACAGAAAAGGTGCTTTACGGCTTGAACGTTGGCATGTCCATTATCATATGGATGACTGATGGGATTTTGGTAAGCGTAACCTCGTTTTCTAATAGTGGGGGAGAATAATCAATATTATATTGAAAGGTATGGCGATGCTATACGGTCCACAACGCTTTAACGGGACATTCATCATCATTTCGGGGCATAATACCTTGGATGATTCCCGCAGGGTTATGGGTCGTCAGCTTCGGTACGTACAACTTAACTTGACGTCACAGAATACTGGAAGAGGGCTGATTAGCGATGATTTCCAGTCGCAGGAATTGTAAATTGCGTAGTAACCAGTCATATTCCCGCAGTGGTATTAGCCGCGAGCAACGCGCTGACGAACGTTTACGGCACTGCCGTCATTATTATTCGCTTACTGCAATATAGGCGGATGGCAAGACTTTCCTTTGGAGGCAAAGTACCATTGGGAAGGTACAACAGTATCATGAGCATCTTGCTAGAGTCAGCCGCGATTAATGTACCGGTCGCGATTTGTACAACTGTTCAGAATGCGGTCCCCTCTGACATGTCACTCTCCTGGGATGTCCTTTATTCAATTGGTGTTCCATGCCAGGTACGCCACCCAGACTTTGTAGTTATATCACAAGCTAAAGGTCCTTTCAGGCATTTGCATCTATCTTGATCATCCACCAAGTTTCCCTAGGCAGAACTATCAGCCAGCAGGATCCAGAAGAGATAACACTGGTCTTGGAGAGGAAGTCACACAGCATCCCCGAGAGCGTCGAAAGTCAAATTTCAGCGGTATGAACTTGAGGAGGAAAGTAGTACAAATTCTTATATCAGAAGGACGATATATGGGCCCATGTATGTTTAGAGATAGTCGATATACCGTGCCGGTTGGGTGACTTGAAAAACTGATAGAGAAGCCGCTGGACCATCAACCTAAATGTTAGACTCCTGGAATGTGATTCCAAAACGCTGAAGAAACGCGAACGTAGTTGATAAGAAAAATATCGAGCGCCTGCTGCGCCCGTCAGCGGCTTTGGCTACAAGAATCCGAGGGTCCAGTCGACGAGAGAGAGAAGAGAAAGAGAGAAAGAGAGAGAGAACGTTCTGGAACTTAGGTGAGGAAACTTTAGGACATGAGTGGGGAGTGCATTCACTAACCAAAGAATAACTATGGACAGTAAGTCTTTTATACTACGAAATAAAGGTATAGAAAGTAGCTACGATCGTTCATTAGTAACCTCAAGGAAAATATAGGAAATTTAGAACGGAGACTCAATTAGAAAAATTTAAATGAAGGGGAGAAAGTACGAGTCACGAAGAGAATGTAAATTTTTTATCAGGTACGAATGGAGAGGAAATAGGCGCTCTCGAAACCATGTTAGAGGCGCTGGTCGGCGTCCGGTTTCATAGCTAGCCGGCCTACCGTCTCTACAGCGCACAATGCGCAAGCAGGCCCACTATAGTCTCATATGCGAACCATCAATGACTTAACCCCCGACCCACGACTCGAAACACACTCTCCTCTCTCAATTAGTGAGCGGATCTTCGTATCCTGTATTTGTTATACGGTTCTTAATGAAATTGCATATGCGTATATAACTAATAGATCAGAGTTAAACAAATCGGAAGCGAAGCCTCAGCCGGAACAATCGCAAGACGGACTGAGAGTTTTACTGCCATCTATATGACGCTGATCCAGGTCGATAACGGGCGGGGCTTCGGGGGTTCCAGATAGGTCAAGCGCATTTGTTAGAGAACGTGCATGACTTAACGCCCCGATCCAATCCTTGACGCATGAAAAGTGACACGCCTAGGTGTAGATTCTCGACCGCGAGGCACGTGACACCACACACATCATCAGCGTCCTAAGTTTACTATTCTTCTCGTCCCATCACCCTCACCAGTTAGCATTCGCTCATCCTTCTCGACACTACGGGATATTTCATATTTAGCCCACCCTCGTCTCCCTCCGAACGCTGGTACAGGTGATCGAAAGAGCGTGTCGTTGGGTGATCCGACGCGCTCCTCTTCGACCTCACCGCCTGTGGTCTTGGGCTTTGCTGCCCATTCCCCTATCACCAAAACCAAACTGCCAGCGTTCAAATTTCATGCACTAATAAATGTAGCTGGACTTCCTCCCTCCGCAATACCACCCAGCGTAGCATCCTCGGGCGAGACGCGTTTACTAGTGGTTGACTCAAATATCAGCGGAATAATACCACCAATCGTTCAGCGACCAAGCCGGTGTGAGTGCGGTGCCGCAGTTCCACAGGTACAGCAGCTAATGAAACTCCTATTTTACCCTACCCTACAATACACTCAACGTAACTTGCACCCGCGCCACCCTCGTCCTGGGCGCGTTATACTCGAGCTTCAATTCGCTCTCCACGCCCTCAGTCCCCTCGGTTCTTTCTGATCCCTGGGATAGGACCTTAGGGGCGATATCTGGTTGTCTATAGTGTTGCATGAGCTGGGATGGGGTTATATGATGCTATTCTAAACCTCCTCCCGTTCCCCCTCGCACCCTTCGAAGGACCAAAACGCGTGCCGGGTATTCGTTCTCTCGTCGTCCTTGTCCTATCTGAAATTTGAGAGGAGAGCAGTTGATAGGGTCGGAAGTGGGACCCGACAATGGGTTGTGGCTCGGAGCCCTTATGTTGCGAGTCCTACCCATTCTCTAGGACAGCCATACGCATGCACTCAGCGTTGATCGTACAAGTTGTTCAAAACGAGCTCACCAACTCAACAAACTCCTGGACAACATCCAACGCTCTGACCTCATCTATTTCCCCCAAGCCTGGCAGTTAAATGCGCGCTGCAAAGAGTAAATGAATACGTTACCAGTGCTACGCTGTCGAGGGGTGGATCACGTGGCCCGCGGACGAGAAAACACACCTCGCTCACTTTGTGTATATACCGCTCACGATCATTCTCATCACGTCCTTGGACACCGAGCTGTTGTTCCCCAAAACTTTCCGGGACATACCTCCGCCTTCTAGGCGAACATGATTGGGGGTTGGGAATTTCTGTATCTTGTATGCTCTCTGCTTGGCACATTTGGCTCAACCGGAACTCTTTCTAACTCCACTTTCACCCTCACGCGCCTAGATGTGCTCCCACCACATGCAGCTCCATTCTGCATTGATCGAGATTACAGGATGGTCTTACATAGATTCAATTATATGAGCTCTCCGCATCGTCCTCCACGATGAAAGCCCGAATTTCCAGATGAAACTGGTCTCCTCCTGTTCGATCCCCACCCGACGCTGATATGCTCGGCTTCGCTCGCTTTGCTTACCAAAGCCCAAGCTCTACGGACGACTTTTCTGAGTCTTTCCTGAGACCCACACCTACATCCAACATTTGTCTTTAACACGGCTTCCCAGCTTGATGTCGGACTCTGATATACGATAGAGCATCACGACTTTAATACCAGTATCTGCCTGACCACAGGTGTCTGGAAATGGAGGGGAAACCCATGTAGTAGCTTCATATTTTATCTTGTGTTCCTGTGGATGAACATCAGTTGCGACATTCCACTTGTCTACCCCCGAGACCCGGTCCTTATTGGATCATTCTCGAAATTTTCGCCCCATTACTAGTCTTTCTTCTGACCCCAACCTCTGTGGGTATAAATATTACTTTTATCCTCCGAACCGCGGGGCCCCTTGATTTCGATCATGACTTTTTCTTTTATCTCTAGAGGATCACCCATACTTCTCATATCGGTTGATCAATCACCTTGATTCGTGATTTACCCCCCATAAGATAGTACCTACTGAAATCACTGCCTAGCTTCTTATTTTCCCAACGACGGGAATACATAGATCTAGGCATCCAGCACCATCACGGCATTGAACCAGAAGCTCCACCGCAATCGACACATGATACTCTGTATCACATTCGCCCTATGAGCCGTGGAAGCTCCGTGCCAGAAATAAACGACATGATAAAGCTGGTTCTGGTAGCAGATACTTACACTCCGTTCAAGTTGAACGGTGCCCAAAGTCCCCACATCCCGCTACAAGGTGAAAAACCTACCATGATTTGGAAAATGTCGCAGGTCATTTTCAACAGACAAGAAAACACTCAGTAGACCTTAGAACTCGTTTACAATATAGCACAAACACTTATCCAGCTTCCGCTTTTCCTGCTGGCCTGAACTCCCCGCATCTTTCATCGGTGGCGCCGATACAAGATAAGGTTCATCGGGCGTCTGATCCCCTACCAAGAACAGTCATCCAGACCACCAATAGTGCCCCCTACGCTACCGTCTACTCGTCTCAGGGACACTGATCCGACACTGGCAGAACCTGCCACCGATTGCTCATAGCCGTCAGCCACCTAGCCAGTTCTCTCAACAGGTAAATGAACCTCCCGATGCATACGGACCCGGTGGACTAAGTTAACTTGAACCCTATTCTGGAATCTGGATATCTTTGGGAGATGATGCACATGACAGCCCCGACCCTGTATTTCATGCGGCAGGGAGCATCACCATCAAGCGCTGGACATCAAACTTGGATAATGCCCATGGCCGGCTGTAGATACTGACACTCCAATGCTGTTGAGGTTTAACAGTGCTCGCAACGCCACAACTCGGATTCGTAATGGCAAAAACCATGAATTCGCTACAATAAGGGCGTGGGTGCCTGTCATAAGGCTGTGCTTGTCCTATCATTACCCCCCTCGCACGGGATATCACAAAGTCAATATTGGAGGTCGGGGATCTCCCGAGTCCCATTGAGTTCTGGACTTCTAGCTTGGTCACACGTCTAAATATAGTTGTACATATATGTGGGTGTTGACGATCTCCCCTGGAGTAGCAATTCAAAACCGCACGGCCGTGCTCCTCCCAAAGCATCATGGGTACCGATATCCTCTTGTCAATTGCGGATGCTTCCGGGGCACTATTCGTTGGCGCATGCATCACTCTCGGCACGATTTGCTTCATTCTCCTCTTGTCGCCAACTGGGGGACCTCAAAGACAGCGCCAGGTGCTACAGCTGTATATTGTAGTGCTAATGTTTGCTGTTATCGGCTACTTTATCTCCTGTTTTCTCTACAACAACGTCCCAGACATATTTCATGCACACCTAGAAAAGGACCTGAAAAATCGTGATGTCGCAAGAGGCGCGTTGAGTATACTCATAGACTTTTTCGCGGTTGTCGTTATATGTATGGCCGATGGGATTTTGGTGAGCATCACTTCGTTCTCTGATAGTGGGAGATAATGATCGGTCTTATGTTGAGAGATATGGCGATGCTATAAGGTCCACAAGGCCTTCACGGAGCGCTCATCATCATGGAGTACAATATATATGGCCATTCCCATAAGTTTATGGATCGCGAGTCTTGGTGAGAACGACTTAATCTAACACATCATGGGGGAGAACTGATTGGAAACGACTATCAGTGTCAGGAATTATAAATTGTACAACAGACAACTCTCTTCCCGCGGCAATATTATTCACATCCAATATGCTGACGAGCATTTACGGCACTTGCTTCATTACTATTCGCTTGTGGCTATATAGGCGGATGGTAAGACATTGCTTCGGAGATAAGGTGCAAATGGGAAGATATAACGATATCATGGGTATGTTGTTGAAGTCGGCTGCGATTTATGTGCCGATCGCTATTTGTGTATCTGCCGAGAGCATGCCCACCGCCAATGTGACACCCGGCTTGGCGATTGTTTGCTCAATTTTTGCTCCGTGCCAGGTACGCCGGCCAGGATTTGCATATATATTGTGAACTGAAGATCCCCTCCTGTCAGGGACTTGCATCTATCTTGATCATCTACCAGGTTGCCCTAGGCCGAGCCACTGGCCAGCGAAATCAGGAAGAGGCAACACTGGTGACGGAGAAGGGGTCACACGGCGCTGTCGTCGAGGACACACAAATTCGATTGCTGGCGGCATGATTCTGGAGGAAAGGCAACGCGGACATTGAACGATGACATTCATATATCCATGAATATAAATTCCCTCGCATACTATAGACCACGGGCTTACTCCCTGGCCACGGAAATTTTTAGTAGTACATATTTTACAAGTCTCGATACTATTATGCAGTCTTTTCCTCTGTTACCCAGTGTTGTGGTCGTTGGTAGTGAACGGATCTCAGGTCAAAGTTTGATATCGGGTACCAGATACTGAAGGAATTTGATAGAGTCGTAAAGACGGGATTGGGGAGTTTTTTTTTATTTAAAAAATCAACATTTATTGAAACCGTATTTACGATTACAAATGGGTGCGCGTAAGCAGTCCCTGGGGATTGGGGAGTAGACGAGTAAGGTGTAAGATATGCAAACCATGTGTTTTTATACCTAGAGAACGACTGATTTAGCACACTCAGATTTATTTTGTTTCTGCCGAGGGCAAGGGATACCCCTATGTACCTTCAAGAACCACTATGTATTAGCTCTTCACCTTTACTTAACTAGCAGCCTCACTCTTGGATCAGATCAATATTGATAACTATATATCCTCTGAATAAGCTCAACTACAGGATCTTTTGATTCTGCACATCATTACTTCCAATTATACTGCTGAGTGATCACCCATACATCTCACATCAGCTAATCAGTTCCTAGCTTCTGATCTTCCCAACAGCATGTGTTCAGACAGCCAGGCATCCGGTACCATCATGACATTGAACAGAGAGCTCCACTTGACACACAATGCTTTGTATGATTTCTTCACTACAGTCTTATGAGCCATGGATGCTCCATGCTAAAAATAACAACAGGGCTGTTGGCCAGTGGCATGTACTAACACTCTGTTCAGGTTGAGCTGGGCTCAAGGTCATTATGTGGACTGTTGGTTCTGAGGTCTGTCTCCATGTTAACATGTTTATCTTCCTTGCCCACAGCAAGTCTGTCACCTGCCATGTCACTCCCCAATGAGACCATACATACCCTTCATCCTGTCAGGGGCCACATAACTCCTGAAAGACTATAGTCATACATCATGATTATCATGATCCCTGACTGATAAGTATAGGACAATGATGATTAATGATGACTACTATATAATAATAATCCTGATTTTTGTCAGGCTTGTCTTGCAATGTTCGAAAGAGGCAAACATAGTAGTATGTACAGCAGATTGTATTAGGTGTATGAGGTATTATAGGAGGGTAAGCTATGAGGGAGCACAGAGGGGCACATGAGCTGTGGGAGAAAGGATATTTAACAAGATGAAAGTCCAAAAGGGCTTCCCTGCCTCACAGGGGGCAGACTACAGGAGAGAGTCACTGTTATGCTTGAAGCTAACTCACTTCAAGCCACTCAAGAGATAAGCTGGAGACAGATGTCACCTCCAGTACTATCCACAATTAAGTCAATGAGACTCCTGTAGTACATCAGTACTAGAGGAAGGGATAAGCACCAGTCACAGTCTGAGAGAAGCTCCACCTGGTAGGTAGAGACAGACTCTGGATGTAGCATGAATGCCTGATAAACTGGTTGATGCACAGAGCTCTCAAGGGTTGTATCAAAGGGAAAGTAGAAGTGTTCACAGAGTGCTAACACTGAAAGGCCCACAAGGGGGATATGGGTTAACAACAATACTAAGCTAAGGTTACACAGTAACTAGCTATAGTATATAAAGGGGTC
>MU151177.1:49914-65312 GCA_015584085.1 Macrolepiota fuliginosa MF-IS2 | reverse complement strand
CCATCTGTTGGCGAATCAGGTGAAGCGTTGAAGACTCGAACAACGGGTTCGAGTGTAGTCATTGACCTCCATAGCTCATTGAGTCCAACTTCCGCAAGTGTAGAACACGTCAATGCTACGGATAATATAACCTGCCGCTTAAGCTGTGTACCATCCACCGTGTCGTCCTCGAATGAGATCCTAAAGTATTGCAAAATCTCGGGCTATATGTCACGGTGGGTGGCAAAACTCATAATTCGACGGTTTTGGATGTTGGATGTATCGGTGAGTGCTGGACAAGTGACAGGAGAATGGAAGTACAGCACAAAATGAGTAGGGTGCGATTTCTTGTGACCGTCACGGGCATCACGATTCACAAACTTCCTAACTCGGCCCTTCATGTGGTACCATGGCATCCTACCGTTGCTCAATTGAGGAACAAGAGACAAGGTCTGATTTTTGTCCGATCATCGATCAAGAAATCTGAAGCTTCTGAAAAGCGCTTGGGATTTAGCACGGTCAAAAGTCATCATCCTTGCACCCATGCGCCACGGCCCCGCGGGCGGTTCAATACATCAAGTGACCGGAAGCGCCAGAACTGACTTCCTACTATAGATTAATCATATGACATGTATTGCCGGAGAGATGCTGAACGGCCCAAATAGCTACTCTCGGCTAACGACAAGCTAATGCCTATATAGCGTTCCCAGTAGCCCTCCTTGGGCACGCCCGGTCCTAGATCTCCTTGAGCACGCCCGGGCCCCAGCCTATTAAGCCAAAAGTGGTGAAGCGCTCTTTTTAGAAGATGCCTCCGCCGTATCTTCAATAAAACATCCACCCCCAGACTGTGTGTGCCGATAGATGGCTTCTTTACTGGGTTCTTTGGTTCAAATCTGCAAAGAACGTCTGATTGCTGAGAAAAATTGTCCAGGAGTGGTTTAGACGGGTCCGGCCCGTCTTACGGGAACTGACCTGGGCCTGGCATGGCGCTGGGACCGTCCGACCTTAAATACCATTGGAAAGCATTTCTCGCCCCTGAAGTGACAGTAGGGTATAGGATTGTAAAACTGAGTTCTATTAGTTAGTATCGTAAAGTTTACGGGTGTCGGAATATGAAGTAGAAGCGACCACAGGTGGGGTCGGGGGCGGTGGACCATGTTATGCAAGCTATGGGTGTGAGTATGCATTTCAACAGTCATGAAATCTGAGATGTATTGACATGGAGTGTAGTTCTCAAGTTCTTCGACTTCTTCCTTGAATGCATTGGTAAATGTGACCAGGCCCGCCGGAACAAGACAGAAGTAGGGGATGAGTTGCTATCGCTCATACTCAACCACATACCTAAATCCATTTCAGGAAGAAGATGTATGTGGTCAGCTTTGGCGGTTAGATGTCGCCAGACCTCTGGCTTCGAGGATACAATACAAGCCTTATATCTGGACAGTTCTCGGACATCATCGTCGAAGATTCACCTATTTGCGGAATTTCTCATCCCAAAAATGGCACTGGACCCACCTCCGCATTAGAACAAATATATCAGGCCTTATGAGCTTTTAACATATCTCAGGAAGTGCATTTTGCTTGTCCATTCCTGAGAAAAAGAGGCACCTGGCACCTTCCTGCTTACCTGTTTTGTCCGTCGCACCACAATCACTCTCAATGCAGAAGTCCCTGTCTATCCATAACCGTCGTTCTCTGATAAAAGTAGAACTTAGTCCTCATGTCCCACCAGTCTTGTGATGATTGGGCGTTAACCAACCCTTTCCACCTGACTCCTCCGGCCTAGCATTGCGTTTGGGAGCGTCTCATCGCCCGAGGTTGGACACGTCTTTGATCAAGGGCGGGTGGTTCCGCCGCGATATAAAACGAATTCTCTTCCTCTTCTCATATGATAACATTTCTATCCCTCTCTACACCACTGAGATCGAGCTATGAGTTTCAACCCCGGTCCTGCGTTTGGCGACCCCCGGCCTCCAATCCCTCCCATTGAAAGCATGGGGGGCGAGTTATACGTTGTACGACCGTTTGTCCGCTCGCTAACCCACATTTACTTCATTGTTCTTCCTGTGAACTTTAGATATTCTACGACAGACTCGACTTTGACCCTAGCGTTCAACTGTTATGTGGCGCGTTTGCCGATGTGCGGGTTGCGACTGTGAGGGTCACCCAAAGTGGGGAACTAATGAGGGTACTTGTTTCTCACCATAGACACAATCATCAACGGTGATAATACTTTGCCATGGACCTAGGTTGCTGTCAAGACCCTGCGACAAAGCAGCGATACCCAAACAATCCATGATCCCGTCGCTACCAAAAAGGTCAGTTACTTGCAAGAACAAATAAAATATTGTTGCGGGGTCTGATTTGCTTATAGCATTTCAATCGTGAAGCCCGGGCATGGAAGGATCTGAACCATCCTAACATCCTCAAGTTTCTTTGTTTTGACTGGAAGCTCGCACGGTTTGGCCTTCCTTCTTTCATCTCTCGTTATTGTGAAAACGGCACGGTGATAAACTACCTCCGGAACAACCCCATGGCCGATAAGCGATTGATCGTGAGCTTCCTGTTAATAATCTATTCGCATGAATTAGGGGCTCAAAGATTTGGGTCGACTGGTGGTCTGTTGTGAATAGATAAAGGGCGTGGCCCAAGGTCTCAAGTACCTTCACGACAACAATGTGATCCACGGGGATCTCAAACCGGTAAGCACGCCCAGCTCTAGCTGTCCTCTCCCATACACTTAGTTGTTCGCAACAGAATAACATCCTCATTGGCACATATGGGGAGCCACTTCTCTGCGATTTTGGGCGATCCAAGATTCTGACATATAGTGGTTTCACTGCAACTTCGCTCGTTGGTGCATGTCGCTATCAGGCTCCAGAACTATTCGATGATAACGCGAAGCTATCCCGGGCTACTGACGTGTATGCATTTGCAATCTCATTTTACGAAGTCCGTTACTAGCTGCTTATGATTTTCAGTCACTAAAATATAATATAGATCTGGACCGGTCGAAGGCCCTACCGGGGGATCACAAATGATTCTGCGGTTATCCTCAAAGTGAGTCAGGGAATGAGACCGGAACCCCCAAGCCCGCCCTGGCCACATCAGGAAATCATCTGGCCTCTTCTCGAAGAGTGTTGGCAAAAGATGTATGCAAATAGACCACTCATTTCTCAAGTGGTTGATAGATTATAATCGAGGGGTTACTAAGCTAGCATTTTGCGAATTCTGGTCTATTTTGTTTGATGTAACATTCGAGGTCATGAGAAGTAATAGATAGGATTCATGGCAGAGATTTGATAATAATCAGATAACAATGAGGAAAAAATTCTATGATATCTATGACTACACGAATCCAAGGGCTTAGATTTTGTGAATGCAAAGAAATGTGTAATCTAAGAGTTTGTCAAGGTACAACAATCAAGGCACGGTCGAAGCACGCTCACACGTCATCTCCCCATGTAGCCTTATGAACCCGCGACATATCTCAGGAAGCACGTTCTTCTTGTCCATGCCCTAAAAAAAGGAGGCACTTTGGGCCTTCCTGCTTACCTGTGTTACCTATCGCATCGCAATCGCTCTTGATGCACAAATTCTTGTCCATTCGTGATGAGAATGTGTTTCCTCTTGCCGTCGCTCCCTGACGAAGATAGAAGCTCCCGTGTCCCATCAGTCTTATGATGACTGGGCGTTATTCGACCTCTGTCTCTGCAAGACTCCTCTAATACACCCTTGCATTCGCTAGCGCCTCGCTGGACGGCTGAATACATCTTGATAACCGGAATACCCTCGCGCGATACGAACCGTATCCTCTTCTAGTCCGACTGGAATTTGGACCTCTCCCTCAGTAGACTGACTTCAGGCCACAATTACTAACACTATTTCGGGGGCCGCTAGCACCCGTGAACCAATTGGGCCACTCAAGGACTGCGTGCCATCCCCACACTCGAGCTCGAATAACATCCAGAAGAGAGGCCGACTGTTAGAGGCTGTTCTTGGACTTTGCAGGTCCAAAAGCTAGGTAGATTGACATAGACCACCATGACAATTTCAAACTTGTTGGGTCGCACCGACCCTCATGCCTACCTAGGGAAGCTGTCTGCCGGGACCAGAGATGAACTCACTTTAACGCTAGGCTTCCCAACAGACTGAGGGCTCCCAGACGCTTCCCTAGGTTTAAGCTCTTCTTCACCTCCACTCCCACCCCGCTAGTTAACAGATCTTTCCCGCGAGCGCCTGGCACACTTCTAGAAGCCCAGTTTCTCTGTTCCTATACTACTAGTAACATACCGACCACGGTCAAACATGTCCGAGTCGATTGGTATGTCCTTTTTCATGCCTTCCGATTCTCATTGGTGTGAAGTGCTGTCAATTAAAAGATCAAACCCCCGAACCCGATAGTCGTGGCTATTCTGATATCCCACATTGAGCACCTCATCCGATAGGAAGAAGACTTCGTGATTGTTTCGGGATCTCGGCGAGATGAGGATGCATCGTTGATCATGTCGTGATGTGAATCAATGATTACAGTTGTGGACTCGTGAAGTTTGGGTATATCTATGATCAAATAGTACATAGTTGATCAACGTTCAACAATGACTAATGATCGGCGATCATCAAGCCTCGGACCTACTGGAGATAAGTGGCCTTGGAACTCCCCGGAGTAACCCCGATATATTCGGGCTGGAGCGCCAGGGCGCTCGAAGACAGGCCAGAATGGTGATGGAAAGGTAATGGGAAGTGGGAAGATTTTAACAGCCTTTGGGGCTAGGTCGGAGGCCTCTAATGGCAAAGTTGGCTTCTGCGTGTGTGCAACTGTATATTTTGAGTATCCACCCTTGCTCATAATGTGCCCAATTCAGGTAGGGAGCTAGTGGTGTGCATTCAAACACGTATACTATGCGGGAAAATAATTATCAGGCCATTGGCCCCTCATACAAGATCCCCCCAGTTCAGATATAGCCGGGCTAATTCAAAAGTCTACCACAAGCCACGATGCGTCCCTCGTCGCAGCCAAGCTTCACCTGCCAGGTGCCCCTGCAAGGCAGGGGACCCCTCACGGGCTTTCGCTCATATATTTTACTGATCCTAGCTCACACGTCCCCGCTCTTGTACTTTGTTCTCAGATTGCTGACCATACCATCGAATACACATCGCGTTACTCCTAAGCACCTGCCAACGTCACAAAACTAGCCCGGCAAAGAAGTGGGAGTAAGTGGGGGTTGAGGCCAGGTAACATGACTTCAGCCTCGTTTGTCCCACACCGCACAGTGCGATCGGCAAGAACTAGAAGGTGAGATACCATCCCCCGTGATCGACCTATTGAGCATAACGCTATACATGTTCCAAATCTTCATGGTCGAGAAGGGGTAGATTCGCACATGATTACAACAATATAGACAGAGAAACAATACCTATACACCTCTAACACCTCGGTAAAGCACCTGCACCCGTTCGATCCGTGCCATTGTGGCACGGGACGGGAGCATATTGACGGCCGAGGCAAGTTGTCCCAGTTCCACCTTCGAGAAGCTAGGCTATAAAGAAATTAACGCCCGAGCCAAAAGATGCGAATCCGGGAATACCAATAGACAGCGAGATCACGAGTACAAAACAACTGCATGCGTACAACAACAATCTTCCAGAGTAAACCAAATCAAGAGTGCCCATGGGGTTGAAAAGAAGTTGAGAAGACAGAAAATTAGACCCTGCTAAGGGACTTTGTGCATATATAACGGAATTACAAAAGGCTGAAGGCGTGCATGATTTTGGTACAAAAAAGACAATTACAAAACAAATGTGAGAGATACAAAGGAAGATGAATTTGAAGACAGACGAGCTTATGATACAGTTAAAATGGGTATTTCAAAGTCGGAAGTCGATGATTTCAAGCGGCGAGTCCCGCATCTGCACATGCCCCTTGTCGGCGTCCTGTTAACACCAGATAGATATTTGAGAACTTGGTCATTTAGTACGACGAGGGGAAGGCACACATACGGTATAGATAGGTACATCCGGGTGTGGATGAAACGCTTCTTTTTCGTTACATTCAAGGATAGTTTTGAGACCTGGTGGATCTGTGAGTTTGAATATACCAAAGCTATGACACAATTTCGGTCAGGTAAGGGTTCCGCAGAGGTATGGTCAAGGGGGAATGTACTTCGGATTTGATTTTGGTGCACACACGACCGCGATTGATTCTGGTAACATCGCCTGGAACCCAGAATGTGTATGTAGGTCCACAGAAGACATGAAACACGACTGAGAAGGGTGAGTATGAATCTACGAAACATACCGAAAGCGTCAACAACTGGACATGAAGCCAAGGGTTCAAGGAACACTCACCCATCCTAGCGTAATCAGACTTCTTTCCTCAGTAAAACCCAACACCAACTCCTCTTCGTCCATCGTACACATGTCGCTCGACCCATGCTGTTTTGGTATCAACAAAGTCGTCACAACGTACTCGCTTCTTCCTGAACTGCCATTTGACAGCCTCTTCCCAGACTTGCGTCCACGGGACGAAGTATGTGCATACGAAGGCGGACTCTCTTCATCCAGGCATACTTCCCTACCCAACAAAAGCCCACACGTCTCCGTATTCATGGACGTATTTATCTTCGCTATCGCAAGGAAACGTGGAAGGGTTTCGCGAGGCAGGGCAACCGTTTTGAGTTCAGGTCCTTTTGGCGAAGCGCCTGGGTGGTGTTTAGTTTGACTCGAGTACGAATGCGAATGGTGTGAACGCGAGTGAGAGTGAGAAGGATGAACCTTTCCCCCCGCCGCGAGAGCAGAAATCGGTGGTGGCGGCATAGGAATATAAGGCAACACCTTCCCAGGGCCTTCCTTCGGCGGGGACATCCTCGTGGGCTGGTGTGATGCGGAGGTAGAGCCTGTCGGCGGTCCAGGCGCAGGTGAGTGATATTTATGGGATGACGACCTTTTCAGTTTTCCAACCCCATCCATGATCTTCTGGCCCCACTGCGCCGCGGCCGCAGCCGCAGCCGACTTGTGCGACTCCTGTGACCCGAAAACTGCCGTTGCCGCATACGGGTTATACATGCTGCCGCTAGGGCTGTTGCCGTGGTTTGGGTTACCATAAGGCCCGCTGTTAGGTGTATCGTTTAGAGTAAGCTGGCCCATAGTCGTAAACATTGAATCATGAGAGGGGTAGTACCCTTGTCGTTGTTGATGTGGTGACATGAGTGCAGGGAAGAGTAGACGCGCGTCTTGTGGTGGTGAGGTTGTTGTTACGGGTGCAGGTGCGTAGTCTCTGTACGGTCGTTCGTTCGTTCGTGCGTTCGTTCGTAGAAACAAGCATTGATAAGTGATGATGATATATCATATCGGAGATCGAGGCGGGTGATCGGAATCCAAGAGCCGGAGTCGAATCAAAGAGTAACGGAACAGGTGGATAGGTGAGAGGGAGGGAGAAGGGACGGTGGAAATGAAAGAGCAGATCAGGTTTAATTATAAGTATGCCGAATATAGAGTGGGGAAAATATTGTACGTACCCTCGTAACGCAGCTCTTGTAGGCGTTCGATTGAGGTCAACAACGTTTGATCCAGATAACAAAAACGCTGGCGGTTCTTCATTTCTGGTGCGATGCTGCTGATCGGCAGAAAATGATGGGGGATGACTAGGTTGTGGGGGTGCACGCATAGGGGTGGCAGGCGGTGGCGGTACCTCGATTGAAACTGCGGCTGCGGGAGGCGGCTGGTGAATCACAGGTGGTGCGGGCACCGAAGCTAACGGAGGAGGCGGTGGCTGGTGCGGATGATGATAGAATGATGAGGCAGGCGTAGTCGTGACCGACGATACCTGAGTATGCGGAAACATAGGCGATGATCCGTTCGTGGCTACGGAACTTGCAGACGAATGCGCTGAGAGGTTTTGATTTTGATGGACCTGTGGTCCGTGAGGAGTGGTATTGTTCACTGCAATGACTTGGCGGATCTGGCGAGCCTCCGCGTCGGCTTGTTGTTGTCTCCGAGCGATGCCTTCTTGTTCCATCCGCCTCTTCTCTTCTCTTTCACGCTTCCGTGCCGCCGGGTCCGCTCCTGCGTCAGTGGCGCCAGGCATCAACACTATCGTACTCTGTGATCCGTGTGCATGGTTTGGTGGCCGAGAGAACGAATAGTCTGCGGTAGGGGGATTATACGCCGGAGTGCTGGCGGCCTGCCTAGCGGTGTTGATGGGATCTTCCTTCCGTCGATCGAGCGGTGCATGTTGAACTTGGTGCGAGGGATGCCGAGTCGGTTGCCGCTGCACGCGCGCTTCATCGTCCCGTCTCTGCCTCTCTTCACGTTCCTGCCTCCATCGAGAAGCTTCCTCGGCCACTACCCTTTCTGGATCTCGCTCGGGCTGTTCTCGTTGCTGATCAAGCTCGTCGAGAGGGGTAAGGGGTGAGTTTGGGTGCACTGCACGCCATTCATTGAAGCGGTCGACGAGGACAGGCCTAATTTGGCTCATTTGGTCGAGTATATCTTGTCCGTTCTGCAAACCACCTTAGTAGAGCTGAGATATTGGAAGAATAAAATTGACGAACCAGTCCGAGATTGTGACGCTGCATCTCATTGAGAGCGGTGTTGTAGTTGGGGTGTGTAGGAAGTTTGTCGAGCGCAATCATGGCTGCCCTCGCAAAGTACATGAAAGCATTTTCAAGGTTTCCCTGTTCGAGATGGCCTTTGGCCTGGTTGCGGGAGCGCTCCGCCATGCGGAGGCAGTGCTTGAACTCTCTCGAAGAGTCCCAGTCGATGTTCATCGCCCGTTCTGCGAGCTCACCTATGGATGCCGGCCGTCGTTGTTGCTGCTGACTACCAGCGTCAGCAGCATTGGAGTCGTCGCGGGAGCGTCGATGGCTCATGGGCGATAGAGAGAAACCGATAATCCCAATTAAACAGGGTTAATTATATATCACGCCACGTGACTCAATAAGGCTCATCCGGACACAAACTCTCTTGTATCCCGTCCGCCACAACAACCAAGACGCTTGTCTTTCACAAGATTCTCCCGACACACTGACGCTTGGTTCATCAAGCACAGCCTCGGCCAGAGACCAGTTCTGCTCTCATTTAGCCTCCCATCAGGTTACATGCTATAAATAGACGCCCTTCCCACCACTAATACCATCTCGGACAATAGCCTCTCGAACAACTGGCATCTTTGCCATCCTTCCCACATTCTGCTCTTGCAGCTATCTTACCAACATCCTTCTTTTGCTCTCCGCACATTGGTCGCCCACCGTATTCGACCGTCTCCAGTCCTGAACCCCGCACGGCCATTACCACTGCCAAGATCTAGGGTCTCGGGTACTTATTTGGTCCCTCAATACCCAGAGTGACTCAATTCAACCTCGCACTTCGAGGACATTGACAGGGGTCAGACAGGGGTGTGATATTTAGCTCTCCCTTAACCCTTATAACACCGTTGCCTGGACTTTCTCCATTTCGTTTCGCCCATTATCATTCCGATGAGTCACCCATATAGCGGTGCTGCAAGCTATATCTATGCCAATGAGGTATGTACGCATCATAATTAGTTCCGCGATGGAGAGATGGTTGACTGGTTGATACCTAGTATCGGACGCCATCCCAGTATCTAACTGATATCCCTGGTGACAGTGTCTATGATGAACCGCCTGTGCGTCTCGTTCGACTTTTCCTAACCTGAGCTCAAGCAATTGTTCAACAGTCAAAAAGGGCGTACAACTACTATGCGCCCGAACACCGGCTCGAGATCGACCTCCAAATCAGAAACGCTCATCATGTTGGCGCTCCACGTGGACCAGACCCAACGCACCCAAGTAACCCTATTCTCCCCGATACGACGCGACACGGTTTCGTGCAGCGACGGAGAGCAAAACTGGGTCAAACACCAGGCGTAACTTCCGTACGTGCCATAATGTCATCGGCCCCCGAGATCATTTTTGTCACTCAATTCAATTTACCCCTGCAACTTACTTGACAGACGACAGCCGCAACCACAGTCGCATTCTCGCCCGCAACAAGCCAAACCTCTTCCCTCCCAAGCCATACCAGCTCCCACCCCCACTCCTATTCCCACTCCCACAGCCGCTCCCACTCCGGCTCAGATCAACCACACCAATCACGACACAACCCTTCAGCTTCCGACCCCTTTGGCAACTATAAATCCCGGGACTACAAACCCCCTACCCTCTTCATACAAACTGCACCCACGAAACACACCCTCGATGACCTCGCAATCGATCCTCTCCCCACACTCCAACAAAACCAAAACCAAAACCAAAGGTCAGGACCAAAGCCAAAGTCAACACCCCTCAAACTAAAGCAACCCTCCAAATTCAAACTCACTCTCCCAAACCCCTTCCGCCTCGCCTCCGGAGCCCGTTCACCATGGCCTCCCCGCGGGTACCGACGGAAACCCAGCTCCGAATCCCCCACAGCCGGAATGTCCATCTGGCGCTGGTCCAACACGATCCCTCCGTCACCTCTAGCGTGGGGCCCAAGTCCAAAATCCCCGAAATCGGCCGGGTCGATGCTGAGGAGATGGTTATCTGCTGCTAGTAGTCGACGTAGACGTTCGAAATCGAGATCATCCACTGCGCCGAACTCGAACGCAGGATCACCTACGCGGGCCAGACAGTATCAGGTTACTCCACAGGCGGAGGGAGCCAAGCGAGAGAAGAATCTACGTTTCGCTAACGTTGAACCCGATTGTATTGGGGTTGGTACAAACGGGAGACCTGACGGGGATCTAGATTACTCTATGGTTTCTGGTTGATAGTCACGCTTTTAGGTTTAGTCTTCGGATCAGTGCTTTCACTTTCCTCTCGGATTGGAGCACGTTTTCCTTCGCTTTCGGTGTATATATAGTATTCCAGATTGTTATCGCAGTGCTCTACGAATCGGACAGTTGTGCTTTCCTCTACACACTACTCTTTCACTAATAATCTATGTCCCATCCATTTATCATATCAATGCATAGGGAAATACAATACGAGCCAAGATTGAATGTTCCAAATTCAGAAAAGCATAGTATATAGAAATACGACCACTTAGACCCCACCACCACTCTTCTCGACCGGAATGACCCTCCTCTCGCTCTTGGTCTTTGCCGATGCATTTGCACCAACACCATGAACCTCCGCAGGCGAAACGATAACCTCCCTCAGCCCACCGCAGACCTCCAAGAACTCCTCCCAATCCAACTCCTCCCTCTCCATAAACCCAGCCTCCTCCAACACGTATTCCAACTCCTTTCTCGTCACCTCTTCATATCCTGGCACATACTTCACAATCTCCAAAACCTCTCCTTTGTCGATTTTTCCTTTCGTGTCTCCTCCCGCCCCGGCTGCGGACTTGGCAGAGACAGCATGTTTATCAAAAACGCTCTTCAATCCCCCAACCTCACCAACTTCAAACTTCGCTCTTCCAAGCACTCTCCCTCGCTCTCCAACACCAGCCTTACCAGCCATGATCGCTCCAACAACCCGGCTAACCGAGCCCCAAGCCCACCATACACCCCTCTCACTCCTTTCAACCCAGCCCCTCGGCTGTACCCGCTCCTTCACTCGCCTGACGCCCAGCCCCACATCATGCCCAGACCTCCCGCCCGCATCAGAAACATACCCCTGGTCCAAACCCATACTCCCGACCAAAAACTCCACTGCCTCCCGGATCTGGTTGTTCCTCTCTGTGCGGGACCAGTTGAGCTCTTCGGACATGATGTCAATGATTCGGGGGAGTGCATCAAGTGCTGCGCGGGCATTGAGGAAAGAGAGCCGTGTACGACGAGCGAGGATATCGATTGCTGTTAGGGCGTATTCATGTTTTGTTACGTAGCGGACTTCCGCTTCAATGACTGTGGAAGCGTTGTTAGTAGGAGGGGGAGGGAGAGAGGTGCGGAAACGTACATGGATATTGGGGTGAGAGTCTTTTCCCATGTAAAGGCCAGTTCTCTCCCGTCGGTTCCGCTAGTCCGCATACCGTCCATGCCCGATCACCATAATTATCAGAAAGATGCTTCGCCACGTCTGATTCCAATCCATACTACACCCACGTCGGCCTTCCGCATCACATCAACAAAAAAAAGATTACAACTCACAGTCTGGATCAATCCAATAAACATATTCCTACTCCACCCATCACTCCCAACCAACTTCAAACTCTCCGTAACACATCCACTTCTGACCTTCTCACCCAATCCAAACACCTCCACAGCCTTATCAACAGTCTCCTCCGCCATCGCTCGGTACGTCGTCCATTTCCCCCCAGCAATCGTCACCAACCCACTCTCACTCACATGGATCATATGATTCCTCACAAGACCTTCCGTACTACTCGCCCCCGGGTTCCTTACAAGCGGTCGCAAGCCGCTCCACGCGCTCAACACATCCCCTCGGCGGACTTTGATATCGGGCGCCAAGTATGAACGAACTTCCTCAAGGACCCAACGAATGTCTTCTTCGCTTGCGTGAGGGCTGCGTTCGACACTTGCCGGTGAGTCGGTTGTGCCCGCTATTGTGTTGCCTTGCCAGGGTAAGAAGAATATCACGCGTCCATCCGAGGTTGATGGGTCTAGCAGACCCATTTTACGCGGGGAGTAGTAGTTTGGGAGCGTTATGTGAATTCCGGACGATGGTTGGACGATGGGTTTGTGTGAGGGGTTATCGAGCGTCAGGAGGGTATCTGTGAATGGTCCTGTAGCGTTGATTATGCCCTGACAGGGAAGTTTAGATGAAGATTAAGCGAAGATTGGCGGGGAATGTACCTTTGCACCGACGTTCCACTCTTTACCCGTGAGGTTGTCCCGGACACTCGCACCTGTAAGTTTACCATCGGAATCTTTGTGCAGGTGGGTTACTTCGCAGTAGTTTGCAACTGTTGCACCGTGTTTGACTGCACTCATCATGAGTGCAATGTTCATCCTCGAGTCATTGTGTTGTCCTACACGTTGTCAATACTCCAGAACCGAGAAATAACCGATCCACGTACCATCGTAATAAACAACCGCACCAACTAGCCCGTCACTCTTCAGCATCGGGAACGTCTCGAGTGCCTTTCCCTTACTCATCACATACGATGTTTCCATATTCTCTTTCCCGGCGAGAACATCATAGAGTTTACACCCAGCCAAATAGTACGGAACCTGCCAGTACTTGTATACCGGCAACATGATCGGCAGCATATTGGACAAATACGGTGCCGTTTGTAAGAAAATTCGGCGCTCATGGAGTGCCTCGCGCACAAGTTTGTACTGATCATAATCAAGCTCGAAGACAGCTTTCTGGAGGTACCGTACGCCCCCATGAACGAGCTTCGTTGATTTGGACGATGTGCCTGCCCAACGTGGCATGAAAATTACACGCTAATCAGCCTAAAATACCATAGCCCCCGTTGTCAATTTATGCTCACCAGCAGCAAAATCATCCCGGTCAACCAAAGCGACCTTCAATCCTCGACTGGCAGCATCAACAGCAACACCCGCGCCCGTCGCACCGCCGCCTACAATCAATAAATCGAATTCATCCTCTGGGTGTTCACCCGATTTTCTCAACGCAGTGAGCATCTCGGTGCGAGAGGGCGGGGTCCATGGTGGTGGCGGACGCCTTTTCTCTTTCGTGCTAGAAGGGTACGCAGGTCCAGAGTTGAGATACCAGTAGAAGCTGCCTGTTGCGAGTGCAGTGCCGCCTGTTGCGTAGGCTAGTGTGCGCCGCGAGAAGAGCCGGCGAAGGACCGCCATTTAGGTTGCAATTGAGGCAAGGGTGCTGTTTGTTGGCGTAAAGTTGATTGGGGTCCTAGGTTTAAATAAACCAGATTCGTCGTACAATATTACGCCCTCCTGGTGGGTGGGATGTGCAGATGTGTATGAACGTGCGCCTGATTGTCCAACTCTTCCGCGAAACCGAGGTAAGTCCACACACGTTCACCTGCCTCAAAACCATTAGACATACCCAATTTCCTTTACTATGAATAGGACGTCGACATATGATGAGACAGGGTGATAGGTGGGAAAGCGGGAAGAAAGGATTGAGCTGGTTACTCCATAGAATTTATATCTCACACCAGTAACCGCTTCCATGCACCGGGCCGGGGAAGCCGGGTCCCGGCAAGCGGACCAACTGCGCGTCCGCCTCGATAGCATTGATCCCAATATTGATCGATTGATCGAGGAGCACATGATATGATGTTGGATCTTCGAACTTGTTCAGGACACTACAACCACTACCATCCTCACAAGCAAGAGCAACGGACTCTTCCTTGCATGCGAATTAGACACTCCAAAGGGCGACCCATGATCATCATACCCTAAAGCCCAACCAAGATAGACACAACGGGGTATCCGCACATCAGCCCCGGATATTCCCACACCCTGGTCTAGCCTAGCATCTCCAACCCAGGCCCACATAAAGGTAATCTTCTCGTTCATTGTTGTCGCAGTTGGGGCATGAGAAACGTCTTATCTCAATGTAAATGACACTGCCCACTTCCGTTGAAATCCTGCTGTGCTTTGCCCACGCCCTTAGTATCCGGCGCTGCCAATGCGTGTATTGTGTGACTGGGTGTCGGCGGATACTAAGAAAGGTCGAACTACCAAAGCACGAAATAAAATGAATCTCTGAACATAAAAAATTATCTTAAGGTGCTCACCGCATTCACTAGAAACATTTGATCCAACTCAGAAAGAGTGCTAGCACGTTGGGAAGAGAGATTGATCCAGGGTTCGGCTTCTGCAGTGAGTGGTCGTGATGGAAAGGGGGCAATTACTAGAAGCCGATCCATGACCTCGTCCACTGTCGGTCGATTAGCCGAAGTAGCACTCCAACAATCCTGCATTATCTCCCAAATATCGTTGGTGAGTTCCGGCGCCATCTCGTATGCCGGTCTTGTCGGTCTGATCCCACGCATCACCTTGTAAAGGACAGTGATATCGTTGTGGATCTCGCAGAATGGAATTTTGCCAGTGAATATCTTCACAAGTATCAGTATGTGAATGAGTATACGAAGCGTCTTTTGGAAACTTGCCTCAATAATGACAGAAGCGAGGGAATAAATATCACTAGCGAAGCTTGGCCGCAACAAACCACCATCTTCTGAATCCTCAATCATCTCAGGAGCAACCCAACGAGTTGTACCCCCCGCTCGTGTCATCGTCTCCAATGAGGTCCATCTCAGAACATCAGCGTCCATTACCGAGGACAAGCCAAAATCTGCAAGACGTGCAGACATGTTCATGTCGACAAGGATATTGAGCTTTGCATCGGTCAACTTTGGACATCGTTATCAGAAAGGGAAGAGGCTCACGCCTTTGAGGTCACCATGCACAACTTGATTCTGGTGTAAATACTGGAGGCCACATAGAACATCCTGGACCTTCTCAATCATATTAGCTCGTACTTCAAAGGAGATACCTGATTGGTGGAACGAACGAA
>MU151177.1:30641-48667 GCA_015584085.1 Macrolepiota fuliginosa MF-IS2 | reverse complement strand
CATTCGTTAGCCACCATGCACTAGAGGGAAATGTACCGTACCTTATTCAGGTGGTCGACTTGTGACCGCTCGTAGAGTTTGAAAATCTTGGGGCAAATTTTTTGGCCTTTGTATTGTCCCCTGTATACTTCTCCAAATCGGCCAGCTGTTAATGCCGAGGGTTCGCACTGAACGCCATCTAGCCTCAATTGCTGGGGGTATTGGCCACATGCTGCAGCTAACCGCAGGAGCGCCATTAAAAACGACCTTCGAATCAAGCCGTCGATAAGGTCAGGGGAGGCCAGCAACTATAGTGTAAAATGAGGTCACTGCCGGGCCAATGGTACTGGGCTACTGCCTACCTTGTGAATGATATCAAGGATCTTTTGAGCCTTCGCGCCTGTCGTCTGAAGCAAGGCTTGATAGTGCACCTTGGAACACAGAACTCTTGTATGCAGGAGGTTGATAATGGCCCCTTCGGACAAGAAGGGAGAGCGGCTCCTGAGTATCCTCTCCTTTCCCTCATGCTTTACTGACACTGGAGCGTTGGCGGTCGGTCTGGTAGTGCTAGTGACACCCTCATTCCGTCGACCGAGTGGTGCGTGCCGAACCTGGTGTGAAGGATCCCGAGTAGGTTGCCACTGCACATGCGCCTCATCGTCTCGTCTCTGCCTCTCTTCACGTTCCTGCCTCCATTGAGCGGCTTCCTCGGCCACTACCCTTTCTGTATGTCGTTCGGGCTGTTTTCGCTGCTGATCGAGCTCATCGAGAGGGGCAAGGGGTGAGTTTGGGTGCACTGCACGCCATTCATTGAAGCGGTCGACGAGGATAGGCTTAATTTGTTTCATTTGGTCAAGTATATCTTGTCCGTTCTGTAAACCACGTTAGTAGAGCTGAGACATTGGGAAAATGAAATAGACGAACCAGTCCGAGATTTTGGCGCTGCAGCTCACTGAGCGCTGTGTTGTAGTCAGGGTGTATAGGAAGCTTTTCGAGGACAATTGTGGCAGTCCTCGCGAAGTACATGAAAGCACTTTCAAGGTTGTCCTGTTCGAGCTGGGCTTTAGCCTGGCTGTTGGAGCGCTCTGCCATGCGGAGGCAAGGCTTGAACTCTCTTGAAGGGTCCCAGTCGAAGTCTATCGCCCATTCTGCGAGCTCGCCTATACTGGCTGGCCGTCGCTGTTGCCGCTGGCTATCAGCGTCGGTAACATTGGAGTCGTTGCGGGAGCGTCGATGGCTCATGGACGATAGAGAAAAACCGATAACCCCAATTCATCTGGATTAATTATTTGGTTCATCAAGCACAGCCTTGGACAGCGACAAGCTCTGCTCTCATTTAGACTCCAGGTTACGTGCTATAAATAGCCCTTCCCGCCGTTTATACATGACTTGACCAAAATGTTGAGACTCAAACCTGGTACACCACCACTGCTTGGTCGTTAAGCCATTGAACTCACCTGTGCAGCCTGTTACAGGATATATCAATATTACCTTGGGTTGGGTCCTGGTAGTCTGTCTCGCGCAATACCTAGGTCCGTAGAGGCTGCTGCATATCACGGGAGAATGCCCCCTATGGCGGCTTGATTGCACTTTATATCATCTCTTCCATCCTCCTCTTCTAGCAAGCTATGAGAAGGGAGAAGAGATTGGTGTTGGAATGGATAATTTTTATAAGGAGTGGTTTTAAAGAATGTGGCTCTGGGAAGCTACACGTGTGATCAGGTTTTCTGTGAGCGTGCGTTCCTCCAGAAAATTAGGTGGCATATCGAGCTAATGGTTTGTGATAGCATTGGCTATTACCTTGGGTCCTGTACCATAGCCTTGGTGGGTTACCCGAAGTGCTTGTACACAATTTCATTTCATTTGCACAGTTATCGCTGCCAAAGACGCACTCCTATTGGGAGCGTCTTCGGTGTAGGTTCTCTCACTTGATCACAGATATTGACAACCGAATCCTCTAAACTCACTGATTATGGATTGTCGGAAATAACTTGGGCTTCTCTCTTAGTTCTGGCCGCATTTTTTGGTACGTTACTTCCTTCACGGTCGACGGCTACGGGTTGGGGCTACTATCACGCACCCGTTTGTAGTAGATTACACCACTGCAATAAACTTGGATTTAAATATATAAAAAAGATGGCCATGGGTTGATGATAATCTAATTGGCAGTGAATTTTGGGTGGGAGGGGAGTGGGCTGTTGATGCCCAAGACCCTGGGCGGTGAGGCCGAAGAACAGTGCAGCCGGATCACCCCGTACAGCGTCTTTCGATCACCTCTGCAGGAGTTCTAAAGGAATGGGAGGGGAGGAGGAGGGGGGGAGGCTTAAAGGCAGGTAGTGAAGTGAGCGGGACAGGCATTTACCATTTTTAGATGAGAGGACCGTTAGGTTACCAGAGTAGGTAGGTTGCAGGTATCATTAGTGGGGCATAGCATGAATTACGTGGCTCGCGGACAAGAACAAAGTGGCGCCTCGCCCGTTATCCCCTGCCAGGTGTACCACTTCTCAATCCCACTTGCATGGGAATGCTACCTCGTCCATCTAAGCAACCTCTTTCTTGGATTCTGAGCCGACGATTTTGGTTCGTGAATGTCGTCGCGTTAACCTCCACGTGGTCCATTGGTTCCTGCGACTGCAGCCTTTCTGCTCACCAACTCCCCTGACGGCGTCAATGTATATTATATCCGTAGGTTTTCTTAGATACCCATATAAACAGGGTCCTGGGGAACCCAAAGAGCAAGGCAAGCCCATCAGCGGACTAGCATTACATTTTTATTCGTCAGGTGTGCTTGTGGAGGTGGGCCGCTACACAGGTACGCACGGGGAATACGGGTCCCTGGTTTCGTCTGTGAAATTTTGTGTGTATACCCTTCGTTTCTTGAAGAAGCTGTGAGCTGGGATGCACCGGAGGTCAGGAACATCTGAGATCTCGGTCACTTGCCGACCCCCCGGTTCATATTTGCCCTAATTTTCTGCCCCTCGCCACCAGCCTTTGGCTGATCCCCAGTGACCCCATGGTCTGAATGCCATTGGACGCAGGTAGTCAAAGGTGTCGGAGTTTGGTGACAGTGGGCATGACGAGCTAACAAGATGCTCCTGCGGACGGCACCTGAGTACAACCTAAACAGGCGTGAAGCCTGAACAAGGGTGTCATGGAGTATGGTCATTGACCACCCAGTGACAAGGTAATTGTATCTTGGCTGCGACGTTTCAACCCCCACAATAAATTACACAAATAATCTACTTCTATTCAACCGCCACAACACGTGAATGACAAGTTGGATATGACCTGATAAAGCTTGTCCATATTACATTAATACAAAGGGCTACACGAACAAGCAAAGGGACAACAGGATCACCTTCAATACGCATTGCGCGGTGAAATATGTCAGCGGAATACGATCAAGAAGGAAGCCCTACCCTCGACTATAAATAACTATTGCCTTCTAAGGCTAAGTGTCGAACCACTCCGACTCGCAAGGTTGAAGTGGGCGAGGTGCGCTCTAGCACTGGATGAAATTCCCAACGATCATACTTGGAATACCCCACTTATCCCTTCGGATAGTGAACGAGAAGCAACAGCTGATGAACCCTTCTTCCATCAACTGATCATCCTTTTTCTGGTCCTGCTGGTCCTTCTGGGGGTCTTTTGTCGGCGAGCCACCAATAGAGACAGGATTCTGATGGAGACCGGGCTTGTAACGAAGTACGCAGGACGTCAAGACCGCCTTTTGGCTTGAATCAAAAGCCACATGGCCGTATTTCTATTAGGGTGAGGTGAACCGAAGAAGTTGGTAAGCGAAAGAAGATAGATTTTGGAGTTGTGGACGGATCTCGGGACGTGGAGACTTGATAACTTACCTCCCAGTAATTCACCGCCGACTCCTCAGCCATGAGTTCATAGATGCACAATCGACCCTATGGAGAGTGAGGGGGGAGGTGATTAGCTGGCGTTAAAGGGAGATCAGGGTTCTAGTCGCACTAACATCTCGTAACATGTATCCATCAACCCCAACAAGTTCGCTGAACTCCCTATTGCCCTTGTATATCTCGCCTGTCCGTCTCCAGAGACACGCCGGTACTCCCATGGCGGAAAAGACTCGGTCGTAATCAAGGAGCATGCGTTCGAACGCTTCTTCGATAAAAACGAGGTCCTAGTGAATAATCGTTCAGCTAGGATGGTTATGCAATGGGCGATGAGCTCGTACCAGGTCACGTAATGACTGGGCTACGGCCTAAGAAAAACCATGACATTATCAGATGGGGGTGATGGCCGCACGACCAAGTCCACGCACCCTGAACTTCGGTCTTAGCACAGAGAGCGGTTGGAGAATCTGTTGCTTCGATTCCTGCGAGACACTTCCGTGGCATGAGAAATGTAGAGCAAAGAAAAAAAGTCGTATGGACTTACTTGCTGTCCATCCATTTCGACAAGCGAGCATAACCTTTCACATAATTATACGGTTTTAACAGCCCAGCTTCGTATTTACTCCTGATGACACGGTTGAGACGTTCGTCCCTGGAGCCGGACTCCTGATCGGCAGCTGTTAACAAGAATTTTTCTGTCTTTGTCGCTGATGGAAGAATAGCTTCTGTGGCTGATTTCTCCGTGCTAGTGGGATCGACGGAGGTAATGGCTGATACTTGCGTCGTAGTAGTGGTATTCGGTGCACTCGGTATATTCGACGTCGTGGTCGTTGTGGTCGTTGCAGTTGTAGTTGTAGTTGTGGTCGCATTCGAGCCAAATGACGTCGATGACATGAGCGCTGGAGCGACTGTTGTTGGTGGAGTGAAGAATGATCCATCATCTAAAGTTTCGAGAAAATCGCTGTGCCGGATGAATATATAAACGTGCACATAACTACGCGAGACGTACGTGAGTACCGAGAATTCATTCCCTAGCGTTTCTGGCTGGTATAAGAAATTTGTCTGCGGCACTCCCAGTGGCCATGCACCAGCTGCTGTTGGTGGGGGTCCTTGATAAACTGGCACTGTCAAAGAGCAGAAGTCAGCGCGGATATAAGCCAAATACAATATGACCTACCCGGTGCAAACGACCCAGTCATCCCAATGCTGGCACTCGCTGGTGTGGTAGGCGCCTTATCCGGTGGCTTTGGTCTCCTCTCATCATGGCATAGATGGCCAATCTCTCGCTTGATACTGTCACATAACCATGAGCGCACGCATCCATAGATCATCATCACCGAGTACTCACCAACGCTGACAAGGTCGCCCTTCGTCGCATGTCATATGGCTCCTCCTACAATACAAACATGCATGATTAACTTTCCTCCGCTTCGTCGTCTTCTTTTTCTTCCCAGCATCATCATCGGCCTGTGAAGCAGAAGCAGCATTGCTTATACTTGTACTCGAACTGGCGGCCATTGTCAACTCGGTGGGGGTGGGTGTCGTCGCTGATGACGAAGCCTGAGCCTGCGTTGAGTCGTTGAACGTAGATGACAACGTCGACATCAATACGGACCAGGCAGCGCCAACTACGAGGCTGGTCTTGTCGTTGTGGATGATGGCGAGGACGAGCCGCGCGACAGGAAGCAACAATCTATTGCGGGGCGTGGACCCCGGTCACCGAATTTGATTTGAAGACAAACAAAATAAATATAATTAGAAAATCACTGATACAAGCGCGGGTGTTTGGTGTTTGGCAGCTATTTGCCACATTGTGGTTATCTTACATCGAGAGGCGCTCGTAGAAATACAGCAAGATTACTAGAGGAAATGGATAGTCAAACGAAAGAAGAGGTATATGGGATGGGTGAGATGGTGTCATATGGAGCAGATGGGGAAGAATGGATGTCCGAACACAAGGTTTAATTGAAAACAGTCTAGAAACCCTTCAACAATTCTCGACAACCTTTTATTTGAGCAAAGCAAAGACAGCAGCAAGATAACGCGATACACGTGCACGCAGGGTTTTACTGCGTTTCACGTTCTTTGACGGAATGGTGTCCTGGGCTTTGATCGTACTTGTCTTGCTGTGGACGCTCGAGTCGGTGGCGTCTTGAATAGGCTTGGGTGCCTCTGTCGGTGCGGCTTTTGCAGAGATTTCATCATCTTGGAGATGTTCACCGAACCACTGTTAAGAGGCGATGAGCTCAACTAATATCCGCTTGTCAACCCATAAACGGACCTTGACTAGGAATTTGGCCGACTCCTTGGGGTGCCTCTCCTGGGTCTCATAGTCGACATAGGTAACACCGAACCGGGTGACGTATCCGTCGGCCCTGGTAATCGTCTAAGTCTCGTGGCTCCTTCCAATGAATACCCAAAAATGCTTACCATTCGAAGTTGTCGAGCAAACCTGCAAATTAACATATCCGTCATTAATTGTCCAAGACATCTACACGCGACCTGGACGACTCACTCCATGGGAAATAAGCCCTAACGTCAACGCCATCTTCGTTGATGGCAGCAAGAAGAGAGGCGGTTGTTCCTCGGAAATAGTTGACACGATCAGTATCAGCCAAGGCTTGATCTCGCGGGATAAAGTTTTCGTCCTTGACGGCGAAACCATTCTCGGTCACACTATAAATACCATAAACTAGGGATCACTAACGGGAAAACGACCACTTACTAGATGGGGAGCTTGTACCGCTGAAAAGCGAAAGAATGAGGTAAATATCAGAGGAAACCAAATACGAAAGGAAGTTGGTACCTTATACAAGTAGTTGAGGAGCTAAAACGGTTCAGGTCAGCAGCTTCCTGGGGACGGCTTCGAAAAGATGGACCACTTACAGCACGGAATCCTTCAGGATCTTAAGGAACACATTCAGTGAATCTGCAACGATGGCCGATAGAAGCCACTCACAGTCTTGCAACCATGCGCAATGAGCTGGGCGGAAGGTAAGACTGGATATAAGCGGAAATTACCAATGAGGAGACGAACCTTGGGTTCCAAGTTGGGTTCCATCGGGTCGAGTGAAAGTATAATCCACCAAGCCTTGGAACTCGTCGTCACCGCCAGCACCTGGAAAAGGTCAATGAGGGTGGAGATAATGGGCGGTGTCCTTGAATACATACGGCAAAGGTTGGTGGTGTAGGTGTTCATGCCATAGAAGTCGGAAGAACCTTTCACGACCTTCCACTCCTCCTCGGTGATGTCGGCGAGACGGTCACCAAGGACCTCACGCATGTATGGAGGATAGAAACCAAGATAAACAGGGTCCTAACATAGGCGTCGAGGAAAATTAGCTCTAATCATGACCAGTTCAGAATCAAAGGGGACGTACAGCGAACCAGCCTAAATAAGCAACATAGGCGAGTTGTCGGGGAAAGATCATACATCCAGGTCAGAGATAACCGGGCATAATAAACCTTGGGAGTTGACATACCGATAGCAAAGTCAAGTGCATGCTGAGCGGCATCAACATCTATTCGACCAGGATATGCATTAATTTCTATTTGTGATATTCCCAGCGGCGGCTTACTTTCTTGGTTATCGTCGTACGGCATAGCCCAATCACCGTTCAACGTGATACCAATCTGGCCCTTTTGCTTGGGCTTGAATTCCTCGCGGTATGCTTTCACAGCATGGGCATGAGCAAGGATCAAGCTGCGTCCAACACTGTATCCGGCATCAGTATCCGAAAATAACTTATATAACCGAGGGCATGCGAGCGGTCAAACGCCGCTATCAGGAACGAACTAACTCACATCCAAGGTTCAGTGGAAGAGTCGCCTTCAGCCGAGCGAGTACGGTCACTTGAATGTCCAGGGGCAAAAACACCTCGACCGTAACCCAAGATGGCAACACACCAGGGCTCGTTGAGTGTAAGCCTATAGGACAAACCATCTATCATCAACGGAGAAATAGTCCACGATTAGCGTTGGACGAACCAGTGTTTCACACGATCACCGAATGCTTCGAAGCAAACCTGTGAGAATGAATAACGACAGGGTTAGGTCCGTAAATAATTTTGGAACAGCCTCGTTAGACGTACCCGAGCGTAGTGAGTGTAGTCTTGGACAATCTCCTCCTTGTTAAGCCATCCGCCGTACCTGTCGTGGAGGGCTTGTGGAAGATCCCAATGGTATAGAGTCTGGTACCACTTTTGAGTGACAATCTCAATAGACGTTTACACAGGTCACGTACCACGAAGGGAGTAATGCCATTCCTGATGAGCTCGTCGATGAAGTTCGAGTAGTACTCGATACCCTTCTGGTTGACAGGGTCGTCACGGCCACCAAGAGGGATGATGCGACTCCACGAGATGGAGAAGCGGTAGGTCTTGACCCCGTATGACGCCAATAATGCAATGTCTTCCTTCCACAGCCGGTACGAATCCGTCGCAACATCTCCATTCTTCCCATCCTGTGTCTTCCCCGGAGTCTTCGCAAAGTCATCCCATATCGACTTCCCACGCCCATCTACATCCCAAGAACCTTCAATCTGGAATGCGGCTGCGAGAAAAATTCGACCAAGTCAGTATTCAGCTAGGCGGAGATTGGAAGAGCTTAAAACTGAAAAGGCAGTGGAGCGACCCATGACCCGAGGGCGAGCTAAAGGGAGAGGGGACTATACATACCTGTGGCAAAACCCCAAATGAAGTCTTTGGGCAATTTTGAAGTGGTAGGAGTTGCCATAGTTGTCGACCACTTAAAGGCAGCGGAGCGGAAGTTAGCAAGCAAAGCAGCATGAAAGTGTCGTCCTCTTAAACCAAAGACAATCCCCCGATATCATTCAGTTCCTTGGGATTTCATTTGGGTGTCACCCGAGGATAATCCGCCGGTTGGAAGGCGTCAATGAGGCTGCCCAACGACCCGCATTTCGACAGCCAGGGTCCATTCGTGAAGCATTCTTGCCATTTATGGCAGACATAGTTACTCCGTGCCCAGTAAATTCGGATTGTTGCTCAGGATTTCAGGTGAAAGATGGGCACCTAAGTTCTTTGAGGGTGGAAAGGACCAGAAAGCCGTTGATGTCCTGTCCGGAGAATTATCGGGATGCACGTGACGATCTTTGTTCTCAGCCAGTTTGCCATTGATCCCGCCGGCACATGCATGCGACGAGCTCCATAAATCACCTAGGTATTATCGGACAGCCATAGACTCTTTTTCCCTTCACTATCATCATGACAGACGTCCCAGGCATCGCGATTCTCGGTGCAGGCATTTTTGCCAAGGAAGGTTAGTGTAAAGCACACCCTAGCCTGATTTCATACTTAAGTCGCTTCACATTTCTCATCTATGTACACCTCTGGGAAAATATCCGATTATTCACCATCTATATCCACCTTCACCAGCTCACCTGCCCGCGCTAGCTGCTCTTGGAAGCTCGGCACCACCCCTAAGGGCCGTCTATTCGCGTTCTGAAAAGAGTGCTCAAGATCTCGCTCAGGCCGCTACAGCGAGCCTGAACCTATCAACATCTCCCGCTGCTTATCACGACGGGGACACATCGACCAATCTTGACGCACTACTATCACGAAATGACATCACAGCAATTATCGTCGCCCTACCCATCACAACTCAACCTTCCATCATTATCAAAGCTCTCGCTGCAGGAAAACATGTCCTTAGCGAGAAGCCCGTAGCCCCAGACGTCCAATCCGGTCTTAAATTGATCGCTGACTATGAAACCACATATAAACCGAAAGGCTTGATCTGGCGAGTTGCAGAGAACTTCGAAGCAGAACCTGGCTACCGAGCTGTCGGCGAAGTGGTTCGTTCCGGGAAAATTGGAGAAGTTCAATCCTTCAAGGCTGTCGTCATCAACTACATGGACAAGGAGTCAAAGTGGTACAAATCACCATGGCGCACGATCCCCGATGTGAGTGCTTCCGTGGAGTCACTTTGCAGATAGTAGCCTCATTGACCCGAACATCTCCACAGTATCAAGGAGGATTTCTGGTAAGTCATCCCTGCAATTTTGTGTATGTAAATTCAATATAGTCCGATGCCTTATACAGCTCGATGGAGGAGTAGTATGTCCTCGGCCACATGCTCCCAATTGTGACGATCTCATCTTGATCCACAGCATACCACCGCAGCGCTTCGGGTGATGCTTCCCCACCCTCTGACACACCTATCGGGTTTCTCTTCTCTTAACAAGGACTATCTCGCACCCCATGATACCGTTCACACTATCGTCAAAGCCGGCCCCAAGATTCGCGGTACAGCGGAGCTGACCTGGGCATCACCCACAAAGTCCCGCCCAACAGCTGACGGGTTCGTGATTAGTGGTTCGAATGGCTGGATATCTGTGAACCAGATCCATAAGCCAGGAAGCAATGCTCCTATCATCCGCGCTACCATCCACTCGAATTTTAAGTCGGACAGTGGGGCGGAGGAAGAGAAGGAGGAAGTGATTGAAGAACTTTACAGTGGTGTCAAGGCGGAATTGACCAGTTTCTTCGCTGCTATTAAAGGCCAGGACGATGGAAAAAATCTAGGTGACCCCCTTGCTGCGCTCAGTGACGTTGCGTTTGTCCAGGCTGCCTTAAACAGCGAAGGTAACCTCGTCGATTTGACACAATTGATCAAAGGATGAATAAAGTACTCGTGTATTTCTCCGAGAATACGTCGCCTATATATCTGTCTCAATGCCAGGGGTAATGACCCCACGTCGTATTCAACACCCCGCAGATGCTCGTATACAACGTTCCTCCACATACGTGTTATACGGAGGTAATACTCAGGCTCGAAATGCAGCCGCCTCCCCCTCCTGCCACGTCCCAATAGCCCACAGACCTATATTACCGAAGTTAATCCAGTAGAGGAGGTCACAAGCTGGTAACCTTCTTCGGCCCGAGGCTATGAATGCAGTCCGATGTCCAAAGTGTTTCGGTGCCGCAGTGCTCGAGTATCCGAAAATTCATGGGTCTGAACGGAACTGAAACGAAACTAACGCTAGACTTCTGTTGTTGCCTTGCGTATTCGAACGGCCATCGTCAGTTCCCGAGCTCGCCCAAGAGGGCGTCAGTGAGCAGTGTATCATCACCCAGTCCTCGGAAAAATCAGTAAGACGATGTTATTGAGTTGCTCGGGAGAGTGGGTAATTATAGCCAGAAAAGGTTGCCAGCTATAGATAACCCTTACACTGGAATACATATCTTCAGGCTGCTACCAGACACCATTCCACTCTCTATGCTGAATATGAAAACCGCCTTCTCAGGCGCGTTTAAATGCAAACCGCCTTCTCAGGCGCGTTTAAATGCGACACGGTCTGGATCTCTTCGAGAAGCTAGAACCTCCAAACAATGACTACCTCGGGACACTCCAGGAAGCTTGTGTCCTTGTGAGACATCAGGGGTAATCGTGCCTAGAGAATCAACTTGAGTAGCTTTGGGGGCACCAGGCTCTGGGAAGCAGGTGGCCTTATAACCATACCTCGGGAACAACAATCCCTTTCGTCATCATTGCAGGAGGCCCGTAGTGGCATTCGAGGGAAAGCATCACAATAGGCCCTGCGCATGTGCTCACGTCGCAGATCCGCTTTTCATATCGGAACAGCATCTGTGCCTCTTTATTACCAGGACAGAACAGGGAAAAGCTCAAGGTAAAAATAGTGAGGAAAGTATTCCTCGATGAGGTAGGACTTCCCTCGTTGCCACGCGCTCCGAGCAGAGTTCTGCCTGGTTCTGTTCATGAATATCATGGTGGCACATCATGTGGACCGATGATAGAGTTATCGAAGCTTGGGGTGTGTAACGATTCGAGCACGTATGTATAGTGATCGTATGATACTTAGGACATATCATCTAGAACCACTGCCACTGCAACCGCTGTCGCGAGGCATGAAGTGCGACCCTGGTTTTGTCATTTCGTCATACTCTGCTGACTTTGGGTCTCGTGCGTCATCCTACTGCTCCCATTCGCGGTCACAAAGCAAATGGTAAGGAAGAGTCTATCATGAGTTCACTTTCACCGACGGTTTCACAGGCTTGAAGTATGTGCAAATTATGGGTTCCTGGACTTCACACCTCTTCTACTCTATCCAACCCAACTGCGTCATTGCCAACCGAGAGACAGGGCGTCTAATTTCGACGATGAGAACATGCAGCGAATTTGATCGGGGACTCGAATACATACATGACATGTGGTCTCGGAGAGCAGCCTAACCACTGAAGTAATTCTGAATAGCAGTGGCTGTGGCCCGGGCTTTGGAAATGGCAGGTGTGTCCGGGGGAGGCCCCACTTTCTAGACTTCCGACCGGCAACCCTCATCAAGCAACTCCTCAACCTACTGTTTGACACCGGCTCTGGCCAAGGATCTATAGTAGTTCTTTCTCCTTCTATCGCCAGCCGCTATCCACGGTCCTCCTCGAGGGTTGTGCTCGGTCGGATTAATCTGGGTGCTACTACGGAGGAATCATTTTCACTCAAGCAATCATGACATGTTTGCTCTTGATGAGCTAGCTTCGCATGAAGGATGGAGGACATCCGCAGTCGATCCATCCAATGTCGCCAGTGCAAGTGCAAGAAAGTCTCTTCACATGATGGATAGTGACTTTCTATATCCAAATTTAGATGTCTTCGCGAAGCTACGCCGTTGTACATGCAGTGCCCACTGTGTGGAGGTGAGCAACTTATCTGGTAAGGGGTCTGACCACCCGTGTTCTTTTCTATCAAGTAGACCTTGATTTGGCGAACAATGTCGCGTCGCAGGGCTCATTGAATTGCCCTGATATGAACCCCAAAACCTCACGAAGGGTTCACTAAATTATGCAATGTTCTGTTGTTCGTTTGTATGAACCAACTTAAGCTTCCGTAGATTCTCCGAACAAAATGTGGAATAGAATTGATTGACTGAGGCAGGAGAGCTTGATGTACACATTACAAAGACACCAGAAAGCGGATAAAAGAAAATCAAGATCGGGACAACCAAATCACTGTACATCTGAATACATTCACGTCGGAACGGCACCTTGGAAGAAACGATGCAATATAAATCTACACGCATAGGTTATGATATTAAGAGAGAATGTCACTTCTTCGGTTGAACGTACGGATTGAACTTCCCTCCATTGCGAGCTGCTATTCACACGCCATTTATTGACCTGATCACTTGGGAGGAGGGGTTGGCGGACCTAAGACCATGATTAGAAGAACTCGATATTGTGGCTTTCAGCTCTCACCAAAAAGACCTGGTGGCGGAGCAGGAGAGGCGGGTGCAGAGAGCGGCGTCGGTGCCAGGAGAGGATTGGCTAAGTAGAACAAGTCAGCTGGGCTCGGTCAACATCTCGAATCCACTGACGTCTCCATTGAGACCAGGCAGGCAGCTCTGGTCGGGGTGCTTCGGGCATCGGTGCAGGAGCAGGAGCAGGTGGAGGAGCAGGCTGTTTGGCTTTGATCGCCTTTCGTTCTGGACGTTTGTGCACAACTCGCCAGCCAGGTCGGGCTTGTGTGGGCTCGTCTTCTATTGCTGGAGGCGGTGGAGGAGGCGGCACATCTGAAGGAGGAGCTTCAATCTAGGGGATCGATCTGCGTCAGGTCTGCCACCGGACCTCGGATAATCGATGTAAGACGTACCTTTGGTCTCCAGTCAGGAGAGTATTCACCACCAGCGCCATGTTTGGATTTCACAGCCATAAGTTCCGCGATTTCACTGTCGAACAATGAGAGATCAGAGTAGCCGCATCAGTTCAAAACGTACTATTGTAATTGTCGTCGCTCGTCCCTCAATTTTCCGACCTCGGCCAATAGGATTCTAACTTCACTAGCCAACGCCTTGGTAAAGTCGTTCACATATCTATGATTGGTCAGTCAGATCAGACGGGCATGGTGCCACGTAAGGGTGCAGTCCCTCCTTACTTGTTGTTTTGGCCGGGGAATCCAGGTGGCTGTTTGGCCATTCTTGATGGTGGTCAGTCTATAGCGCTGCTGTTCAGTGAGCTGAGGGGCACAGAATGGTGGACAAGGTGAAAGGGCCGTGGTCGAATCATCGAGAATGGCATTCCCAGGCACGAGGCAATAAGCGCTCTGTGTTCCGATAACCACATTCGGCAGAGACCCGGCGTCTCTTTGCCTGAACATAATGCTCACCCGGCTCCTGGCGATATAAATAAAAGGTTGTCAGAAGGGAGTCTGGGAATTAAAATCGCCTGGCTCAGGCGTCTGATGCAGTGCGAGTTATAAAATTTTGTGATTATGGGACTGATCAATCTATACGACCCTCAGATTGTTCCGTGTCAAGAGATTGGCTTTGAGTTACAATCACAAGCAACGCATATTGGCCGTGCTCCAGAAGGCAAGGTGAAATAAAGCACCAAACGGTATGAACTGGGTCGACAAGTCAATAAAACACTTTAGGCTGAAGCACCGCCGTCACCAAAAACAACAATGCAACAAATACGCTGATCTCTCACATATGGCAGAGCGTTGACCCATATCTAGTGCGAAGTTCTCCTTGTTCGAGATTTATTGACTTGTCGGGCCGGTGCGTGGGTTGATTTGAAGCCGGCCGGATGATTCTTGGTCTCGTGCCACAGGTTGTGTGATAACTGTTGGTCGTATGGCGACATAAAAGGAAGGGATGCACGGGGTGGAAACCAGTCCCAACTTGACCTGAACAAAGCATGTCTTCTGGTATACAGTACGATGGGTCAATTCATCCTTCGGTTATCAATAAACTCGACCCCGAATATGTCGCTTTCCACAATGCTAACCTTCTGGATCGTGTTCCAACTGAACTTCTTCCCTGGGATCCAGCGATTCGCCTTGGTCCTACGGTTCCTGGCACGTCCGATCCGCTGGAAGTCGGTGGTATTCAGGATCATAGCCTCTCAAAGACAAATGTCCGCGTCTTCACCCCGAAGGGGGAACGCCCAAATGAGGGATGGCCAGTCTTCATTTGGTTCCATGGTGGTTAGTTCGGACATGATCGACTATGCGAAGATCGATGATTTATATACTCTCGTATAGGCGGATGGACTCTCGGCAACATAGCCTCAGATACTTCATTCATCACCCGTCTAGTAAACGGTACGCCACATTCCATACAACCCTACGTAGCCCAGGATGACCAAATTACTCGTGTAGCCGCCAACTGTGTTGTCGTCTCTGTGGATTATCGCCTTGCGCCGGAAAACCCATACCCCGCAGCTGTAGAGGATGCTATCGAAGCACTAGAATGGGTCGTGAAAAAAGGCCCAGGCGAGATTCACATCGACACCAAGCGTATCGCCGTCGGTGGTTCCTCAAGGTACATTACTCCAATTACTGTCAAAATATTCTCTTACGATCCCCTCAACAAGTGGGGGCAACCTCGCAGCCGTACTCTCTCTCAAAGCTGCCGAGAGGGCGATACCTTTAGTATTCCAACTACTCATTGTTCCAGTCACCGATAATACGGCGTCCGTCAAAGATCTCTGGTTCGAGAACCAGCATGCTCCATGGCTAACACCTGTCAGGATGACTTGGTTCAAAGGAAACTACCTTCCGAGAGAACAAGATTGGACTAAATGGGATGCTTCTCCCACCTTTGCTCCCACTGACCTACTACGTCAAGTACCAAAGGCCTGGATTGGTGTATGCGAAATGGACATTCTCAAGGAGGAGGGCATCTTATACGGAGAGAAATTAAAAAAAGAAGGCATTGAAGTCGAAGTTGAGGTTTACCCCGGTGCACCACATCCGATTATGTCCATGGACGGTACGTAGCCCTCCTCCTTGGTTGAGAGCCTATGATTGCGCAGGAAACGTCATTAACCCATATTCTCCACATGCTTTTTCTATAGGGTAAGTTAACGTTCAGGGGAATGATGATTTTGTACTGATTTCCACTTCTCAGTGTTCTTCAGGTTGGGAGAAAAATGGTATCGGACGCTGGTGCGGTTCTTGCGCGTGCTTTCTCGTCCACCCTTTAAGAAGTGGTCACTACCGATATGTGTCTTCCATCTTTCCGAAATAATTCCAAGGATACAGTGACGAGTGGTTACGTCTTACGTTAGTGCCTGGACGAGAAGCCCATTTGTAGTTCTACCTGACCTGTGGTATTAGAGACCTTTTACAACCTGGTACAGACGAACTTCCGACAGACAGGTGCCACTTCAGATAAGACGATGGCCTAAAGGCCCCACCGGGCTCCGATCCCACTCTCGCAAACCAGTAGGTCAGCAAACAACATGCTGGAGCCTGCCTCACCTACTTGGAGATAATTGGAGCATCACCTCGGACAAGGTTCTGTCGGAGGTTCGTCTGTATTGGATTAAGGGAGATCTGCTCCTACGCGAAAACAATAAAAGAAGTCGACCCACACACACAGCTTCATCTTTTGGCTCCTTGTTCCCAACAGGGCTTGGACCATGAGGCCATGGGGAATCAACCGGAAATTAGCAACCAGGCGACGAGCGACGCAAATATACAAGGACCAACCGACAATGAGTGGCCAAAACGAGTCATTGAATGATTTGACCTACGTTGCATCATAGCACATAGGTCTCATGACCCCTTTGACAAAAAGAAAAAACCCAAATACATGGTTTCATAGATAGTAGGGACTCAGTCTTGCCGTGCGCACTTGCGCAGTAGCCTGTTTATATATCCTATTTATATATTGCTCAAGAAGTAACGTCAGCTGCTAGCGTGAGAATGATGATCACTTTGGTCGGTATCCACTACATTCTATCAGACAAGGCTGTTGTTCCCTCCATTGTTCTTGTTGCCATCTACTTTTATGCTTACTCAACCGCTCTTATGGGCCCTTCAGTTGCGCAACTATTACAAAACACATCTACTTCATTACTCATCGCAAGCACATGTCCGAAGGTCGAAGGGGATTCGTGAACCGGGATGCTGGGAGCCGTTTAGCCAGTCTTTAGTACTCGCAAGATTGAATGTGGGGATCGGATCACCTTCCTAAACATCTTGGGGTGATATGTGGCAGTGCGATAACAATTACAACGCCCATAATTGAACAACAAAGACCTTCTGCCTGTTATATAATTGTGGCGGAGAACAACTACAATAAGACTTCCCTCGTTAGTCTCCCTTTTCCGTAAGGATCTATGGATTCTTGTGGATCATGGACTATAAATGCAGCTCCTGGTTGTCTCAAACCCGAAGCTGCAGTCACCCCTCCTCTCATCCCCTTGTTGACGCCGCCTTTTCCTAACAAATTCGCAACTCAGTCATGGGTGCTCCTTCCAAAAGTAAACATTCTTCCGAGTCGCGCCCCTCGCAGCATCCCGCCACAAGACAGACCGAGCACAATTGCCAGAGCCGCGGCTCTTTCCCTCATGACTATATAAACTCAAATGGATACGTGTTACCACAGGATGAGGAACAAACCATCTGCACTGTGTACCAAAAGTAAGTTGCATGGAATTTGCCTTCATCCGCGATCTCCAACTAAATACCGCTTTCAGGACACCTCTGGAACATCAGGAGCGCCTGAGAGAAAGTCTGGTGAATTATATTGACTGGCGCTGTACTGGCTCGGTGCGTGAGCTTGTTTTTTTTCGTACGGTCTACTCACAGTCCTCGTAGGGTGAAGGCTATCATCCACCAGAAATGCGCGCCAATTCCGGTCAGTATCGCAGGACGCCCATCAGATACGCGCTCATATTAACCTCCCTTCTATGGATAGATTCACTCCATCTGTGCACTCACGTCAATGAAGGCTTTCGCGAGGTCGATAAAAAGGTGTTGTTGGATTTTGCTGATCTTTTAGAGAATGATGGCATTACCCGTCTCGACCTCCTTTGGAATATGAGGCCCTACAGAAAGTGGTTCGACGTCGGTGCTGGAGCTTATGCCAACGAAATTCTTGCATAACCTCCGAGTGGAGTCGATCATGAGCTATCATCATCTACCACTCTCATCGTACCGCTACCATCCATACGCATACATTTGTACTATAACCAAAACGAACAGCATTATGAAACCAGACTACGCATAGAACCAGACACAATCTTGATTTTTCAGGCGACGGTAATGGTGCAGGGAAGCCCACAATTTGTTAACATGACATTGAAGAAATGCGAACGGTGTTGATGATGAAATGGGCGGGTACCAACTGCGTCCGTCAGTGGCTTTGGCAACAAGTCCGATAGTCAGTCGACGAGAGAGAGAAGAGCGAGACAGGGCAGA
>MU151177.1:0-27452 GCA_015584085.1 Macrolepiota fuliginosa MF-IS2 | reverse complement strand
GCTGAGAGAAACGGCAAGGTAAGCCAGAATCTCGGACCATATGTCATTGTTGACAGGCAATATCATTACTGGGGGCAGCTAGGACACGTTGTGGGAGATTCTGACAAGGGCGTGGTCGGGTTTAGTGACAAGCTATGGATAGCAACACTATCGATAAACGCCAGTGTCCCTACTGGACAGCGGCATCTACCGTTTACGGCCCGGTTGCCGATCCCGAACATCTTTTACATTTTATTGTCGCCCTTGCATTTCACTTCACTCAGTGTCATACCGCGTCTTCAAGGCTCCCCCCAAGTTCTGCATCTCTACGCATTACACCATTGTATGAGACCCACCTGCCTCCGGCGCTTGGTTATCGCAAGAATGGAGAAGCTTGAAAAGCCTATGCAAGTCTTTGTAATTGGGCGAGGTCCCTATGCTTCTAATCGCTTGTGATTACCAACTGGTTAACTCTGTGCCCCTCAAGGTTATTATGGGATTTGCTATAAGATTTGTAAGTCCGAATGAATATCTCCAAGGACACGTCAACTAGATGGATGACTGAGCAATAACGTACTGCCGGTGTACAATGAGGGTCGAGTTTTGAATGTCGATCCAGCTCAAGGTTTCCGTCAATTTTAGAATCTTTGAAGTGGCCAAGGTATAAATATTACAGGGTACTCAAAGATGTCTTCCAACAGCTCTCTCTCTCACCCCAAGTGTTTACCCTACCTGAGCAAAGATGGTTCTTAAGTTCTACGCCGCCCCCCGATCACCCCCTGCGCAACTTGTCGCTATAACCCTTCACGAGAAGAACATTCCATTCGAGTTTATCGAAGTAAACCTGCTGAAGGGCGAACATAAGCTCCCCGGCCACTTGGAGAAGCACCCCTTTGGACAAGTTCCTGTCATCGTAGGTGTTCGCATAGAAATTGAAATCGTATTGAACTAAAAATGTGGCTAGGATGATGACGGGTTTATCTTGTATGAGAGCAATGCCATAGCTCAGTACCTCGATGAGAAGTACCCGAGCCAAGGGACGAAGCTCATTCCCACCGATTTTAAGAAGCGTGCTTTGTTCAACCAAGCAGTTTTCACCGAAACCTCTAGCTTCAGTCGCTATGCTAGTCCCCTCGCCTTTGAGGTCCTCTTTATATCGTGTGTAGTCTCGTCTCAGCCTATGGTTGTTGATTTAACGGATTAACATTCAGGTACTTCGGGGGCAAAACTGATCCGAAAAAAGTCGAGGAGCTCACCAAGAATCTCACCGAAAAGCTCGACGTGTATGAACAGATACTATCCAAACAGAAGTACCTTGCTGGCAACGTACGTTTTTCCCACTGAATTCCTCGAGGATTGGACACTGATCCAGGCGACAACTAGGAACTCACCCTGGCGGATCTCCAACACATTCCTTTCGGAACTTTACTCCCCCAAGCGGGTTTCAATTTCACTCAGAACAGACCTAATGTTGCTCGTTGGTTCAACGAGCTTTCGAGCCGTAAGTCTTGGCAGAAGGTGAAGGAAGAATTTGGTCTTGCCTAATCGTCCGGGAAGTTAGTACTCGGACATGATTTATCAGACATAATAGTTAGTGGTAATATCTTTGTCCTGGTGAAGATAAAATACAAAGATCGTAAAACAACCTGTGCAATAATAGTACAAGGGAGGCTGACCAGAAACCCACCGTCTGATACGTCGAAGTCGGGCAAGAACGCGGATCGTCCGCCCGCTGTTGCTCAATAGCATCCTTCCGTCAAACGCGGTGCTAGTGGGCGACCATGGGAGTTGTGATGCTACTCGATAAATTGAATTTCGATGGGTTGGGGTCGGAGTACAGGAAATTAAAATTGTACACGAGCAGACAACTTTGACTTTTTTATTTTATTTTTTATTTTACGTAAAACCCAAACAATGAATATGCGACCTGTTGGGGTGATGGGCCCATCCGTATTAGGACCTGAACAGGATATCAAGCCTCTGTGGAGGATAAGAAACGACATCCTGCAGCGCATTGATTATGGTCTGAAGGTCTTTGACTCTATCCCCGGAATCAATTCCAGACGAAGCTACGGTGGTAAGCCTCGGGAACAGTGAAATCAGGTTTCGAGCAAAGGTAAGTTTGTCGAGGAGAGTACTAGGAAGGTAAGGAAGGGTTTGAGATAGATCCAGATTCTGTAAGGGGCACACACACACGCCCGGGGTCATAGGGAACCCTGCGGCCAAGGCCAAGGTATTTAAAGGTACATTCAGGTGGTGTAAACAAGGTGCATGTCGAGATATGTAGGAGAAGAGTGCCTTTGCATCGCACGGAGGATTACCAGGCGGGTTCAGGGGTATAATGGAAATGCCCTTGAGTGACGGCCATACTGTGATGATATCGATAACATCGGTAGTGGAAAGTTGGGTGGAAATGTATCGAAAGTCAATGTATTCGATTGATCTGTCTCGCAAAAGCAAGATATCCGCGAGCGTAATGGAGGAAGTTCTTGGTTGTGCTCCTGCGGAGCCAATCAAGTCAAGGCAGAGTGACCGAAGTCCGGGAAAAGCGTTCGAGATATCGGAAAATATGTTTGTTTGGAGGAGGGTTCTGGTGGTGGAAGCGGCAACACATAAAGTGAGTGATTGTACAGTCATAAGGATGTTACTGAATATCGTTGAGTGGTACATGTCTTGCCACGAGCCGCAGAGGCGGAGGTCGGCGAGGGACTGCATTCCGGCTATCCAAGTCCCAACAACTCCCGTGCGGAATGATACGCCTAGATTGATATCCAACTTTGTGAGGTGCGGCAGAGGTTGAAAGTTCTCGGGAACAACAAGGTGACCAACAGTACACTGGATGCCAATAGAAGTGAGGGACGGAAATTGGAAGATCTGGTCAACCACACGAGAAGAGGCAAACCCATTGTAGGAAATTTCGAGTAAATCGACATTGCGGTGCTTGAGCATCCTCAAAATCATAGATGCTGTTACACCATCGGAGCCTTCCGACTGACAGTTAGCGAATGTTATGCCTCTCAATGAAGGGGACAGGATAGTGGTGAAGTTGTAGACAAGACCAGGAGAGACGTTCCCCAGGCCGAGAAAAATACGTTGCAGGTTAGGACATAGCGAGGAGAAACGCCCAAGGCTGTACAAAGCTTGCCACAGCATGCGCTCCCGGTGTGTCGGAAATGCGGAGAAGTGAAGGTAACGAATGCGGGATAGGTAAGAACGTGCTTTGAAGACGCAGGAATCTACATCGTTCGCCGACAACTGACAAATTTCCTGTTCAAGAATGCTCAGATCCGGTCCGCGCTATGGCGCAGTAAGTGTGATCTCACCCAGTAATCCTGATTCCGGCACTCGAGGATCCCGGTCGAGGAGGGTGAAGATGCATTAAATACACCGACGATGGGCTCTAAAGATACCATAGACCTCCATAACTCGTCAAGGGCAACCTCAGCAATGTTAGAGCATGTGAACGCGATGGCGAGAATGGTTCGCTTTTTGATCAAAAGATCCACTTGCTTATCGTCAGCCAGCGAAATTCTGAGATAGCGCAGGATTTCGGACCAGACGTCACGGTTGGCGGCAGTGGACATGTATTGAAGAGGATGGACGGTACAAAGAGAGACACGTGCATTCAGGGAACATTACTGACCAATTTGTGGTGTCGGAAGTCCCCGAGAATAATCTCGTCGATCATGTCTCTAGATTCTTCTTCTTCAAGAAAGGGCCACAATCATCCTGCTCATGACTTTGGTGATCACAGGGCGCCATCGGTGGGTGATCTCACCAAAGGAGTATACACGGAACTTGAGAGAGCATTTGGAGGTCACGAAGAAAATATCTACCGTTAGCTCGCCTAGGGATATTCCCGTCCGAGGAGGTCATATAGGGCGCAGGATGGGAAATATGATGCGGGTTATGAATGCAGGCAGCGAGGTTTTGGTGGAAGGGAAATGGGCCGCGAACGCCCAGGGCGGTGATGTCGCCTCGTAACGGTCCTTTCAATCACCTCTGCCGGTGTTCTAGAGGGAGTGAGTGGGTGAGAGCCAAGTCGAGAAGGACAATGGGCGGGCATTTAAGGACGAGCGGTTACTGCTCTAAGATGGGAGGATAGTTGAATTATTAGAGTAAGTGCGTTGTATCACCGGTGGAGCATGGAATAAATCACGTGGGGAGCGGACGATATTCAGGCATTCCTCGTGACGTAATCTATGTATTTACACCAACAAGCCCAGGACACCACCGGTATGCTGCCCATAGGGACTTAGCATACTAATGGTTCGGAGTCGCGGGAAAATGCAAGGAGGTTCAGCGTTAGCACAAGCTTCTCTTCCAAGTACAAAAGGAATCAGATGAATTCCTAAGAGGGCGGAACCTCGACATTATGAAATTTCAGGCCTAGAGTTACCATCTTCGAGTCGAGCGGGCGTGTCAGTGATTATCCCGCATTTATTTTGAGGGACTCCCCGTGAAATAAAGAAGCGTCTATTACGTTGACCAATAATGTTAATAAAGATTCCGTATATTTACTCTCTTGGGCAAAGAAGATCAAACATGTACATCTAGATTCCGAAGAATGTGCTGCAAATCCACGATGACGGCCCCTTCCGCATCTACCTTGTTAAGTCTCGGGAAAAATCGACGCAACTTCTGCGCGAGGAGGGTTGCTGCTTCTGTTGTCGAAGTCCATATTGGAAACATAAGACATATCTCCTGCAAGTTGTTTGTCGGTTGAAGTATGGGTGAACTCGTAGGCAGTTCAATGAGGGTCATGCAATCAACCCTAATACAGAGGTACTCCAGATGTATGAGCTCTGCAATGGCAGAGAGGGTAGACAGATCACAAATTGTCCCATAACCCGAAAGTATCAGGCTACGAAGGCTCGGCCACATCCTTATCAGTGAAGTGAGATCGTCCGAAGATATGTCGTAAGGAATGTGAACGAGGTGAAGTTGTGTCATGCGATGATGTGAAAACGTATCAAGGTCATGCTTTCGCAAGGCAGGACAAGCCACCCCAGACCCAGATAGTTCTATTTTTAGTGCCTCGAGCTGTGGAAACGCTGTAGCGACCTGGCCAAGAATGGACCTCCACGAAATTCCTTGGGAGGGATGGACATGGATATCTAGGGATTCAAGGGAGGGGCACCGAAATCCACTCAGGAAAAATGCCCATAACTCCTCTAGAGAAGCGTTGAGCTTCATTTTCTTCAATGCGTAGTGGTCGACTGGATATCCGGGGAGAAGGAAAACATCAAGATCGACGTCGAGGGTAGAAAGGGACGGGAATTTCTCGGCCAACTGCGAAATAATCATCTTGTCTCTGCGTCGAGTAGGCTTCCCATCGTATGACACGGAAAGGTGTCGCAGGGATTTAAGTGGAGCGAGGGTTGGAATGATGTCAGAGGATGAGGCGCCTTGATAAGAGATTCTACTCAGCGCCGGTCTACGGTGGACGAGAGTCTGATAGAACGCGAAGACGGGGCTGTCATCGCTTTTTCCTTGCTTCGTCTCAAGCGTATCCAGTGTGGGGGACACCAAAAGCTTCAAGAGATGATTTTTGGATGGGATACGAAAGGTGTCGAAATCCACATGTAACCGTCGAATATTCGGTAGGAGTACCGGAGAACCTAGTAATTGCGAAAGGACGGTCCAAAGTGCCGTTTCACTCCCGCTCAGGTTCTGAACGCGGAAAGATCGAATTCGCCTCAAATATTCCCACACACGAGCACATACAGCGCCCTTGTCGGGTGGTTCACGTAACTCCTGCGGTTGAATATAATCATGTTTCTATTTATCGGCAGTTATTTCGATCCCTGACTTACCCAGATATCCCCGCCTGACCGCTTTTGTGGGTATATAAGGCAGCCTCCTGTCCCAAAAGCATTTATGACGGATGCCAAAGGCCGCAGAGAGGACATATTACGCCAGAGTGCTGATAGGGCAATGTTGGCGAGGGCTGAGGATGTAAGTGCGAGGTGAAGTATTGTCTTTCGATTCTGGTACATCATTTCCCCGTTGGAAGATGGTATGTCATATTCAAGACATTTAGTTATTTCGTACCAGATGTCGCAATAAATGTCGTTCGAAGACATTGTAAGGTGCCGGCGAGTATGGTATTGGGAATGGAAAGACATCGTCGTGGGGCGACATACCTTTTATTCCTTTCCGTGCGGAAGTGAGCTCAATGACATCATCGAGTGTAACCAAAAACGGCAAGTTTCCTAATAATAGCCAACCGGGAAAACCGGTCAGTCCCTGCATTTGATGGTACCTGGGGTGCCGCCTTCTTGCCTACCCCGATTTCTAAATACTGACACTACCTACCCCTTATATATCTCATAGCTTACTGGGTCAAGGAGCACACCGATATCTCTTGTTTATTTGTCCTTTTCAAAGGAACCTAAATACCCAACTTGATGTGTCATGTGAAGACTTGCCACTTGATATTCTCGTCACAGATGTCTTACAGAAGCAGGGCGTTCCTCGGGTTCGGGGGTACGATAAATCTGATATGAACAGCGCACACGTCTGGGAATAGAATGTTTTGAGTAGCACCCCTCCCTACCTGTCCCAAGAAATCATGGAGGGTCAACGCATAGCACCACCGTTTATTGATAATCGACGCGTGCTAAGTCCTCCTTACAACTTGAAACAATAATTCAGAACCGCGTCATTCAAGGTTGCGACCGCCGCCCGTAAGTCCTCGGTGGATTTATCATTAGCTCCAACGGCGCCGATAACTTCAAGTTTCGGGAATAGTCTATGGATATTCTAAGCCAGGATTGTAACCCCTTTCAGATTCAGAGGTAGCCGTATGGATATTTACTAGTGTATGTATTTAAGAATGGGTGCAGAGGTTAATTCGGTTGTCAGAGGTAAGGTAGTGAGGGAGCTGAGGTCAAGCTGCAGCTAGAAGGTGTCCAAATGAAGTAGTTGGCAGAAGGAAGGCAAGACGTAAGCAACATCAAAAGTCATTTTGCCAAGCGCGAAGCAACGAAGCTTGGCCACTTCTTGAGGAGCTCGTCTGATGCGAGTCCATCCGGCATATCAACTTGAAATAAAGCGAGTTGCCGTGACAGCAAGATAATCCGCTGAGCGAAGGTCCACCGTTAACCTCGGTAATGCAGGTATTTAATCCCTATATAATCCCTTCAAGGAGAGTCTTCTATGACAACTCCGCCCTTGAGAACACATCCAACTGCAAGAGTCCCGCCCCCCAAAACCGGCGCCGCTAAGAATGAAGACTTGCCTCAGATATCAAAGTTCACATTGGGGGTGATTGAGGGTAGTCAATATGGTGTTGGGGATCAGGAAGAGACCTACTAGCAGCTCAATAGGGTTCGGTAATTGTCCGAAGTTGTCGGGAGAACTCGGTGATGGAAAGTGTGAACTGATGCTTTTCAATTCCGAATCCTTCGTGGAATATGGCTGTAAACCAGACAGGTCTTTGAAGGATATTAAGTTTGGAAGCAAGTCGGACGTAGGATCTCCGCTCTCTTGCAACAGGACATTGGCTGCGGCAAGCTTTTCGTGAACCGCTAATATCGGGCCAGGAGCTGGGTCCTTTTGTGCGGTCCCAAAAAGTCGTAGCGTCGGAGGTATCGTCGATATAAAGAGTCGAGTAACCTCCAGCCCAGTGGACAACGAGTTGCTTCCATAAGTTCGGGATAGAGATAAGTTCTCGAATGACTTAGCAAGCGTTGGCCAAATCGTCGCCCCCATTTCTTTCCGTAATGTGTAAGGATCAGATTCTGTGGGGATACTTAGCCTAGCACGTGGGAACGTACGATTCTGCCGTCGGCTTGTCCCGCTGTTTCTAAGTCCTCTTTGGTATTGGCGAATGCGGAGCTGAAAAACTTGTAATCGCTAACCCAGTATGGCAACTTCTCGTCCGGCGACCAGTGAGGCATCGAATATATATATTTATAATGAATGGGAGTGTGGGCTCAAGAGATTGGGTTAAGTAGTGCCCAAACCCCTAGGCGGTGGAAGTCGAGGAGGAACGCGGCGGATCGCCCAAGACGCATCCTCAGTCGATTATCTGGGCCGGAGTTCAATAGAAATGGGATGGGAGGGTTGGGTTTTAATAAAGCAAGGGTTGAGGCGGGAGACCTCGACAAGAGAGGGTATTCTGAATTCCAGCCAAGTGATAACCCGTCTTTGGTTACGTGTCTCTTGGCCGAGAATTAAAGCCGGGGTCCCAAACAGGGACACGATGAAAGAGAGTACTTATGCCCCCCGTTCGATGTTGCTAGCCCCTTTGCAAGATGGACAGCCGGCTGAAACGACTCTAATTCCCACAAAAGTGCGCCCGGAGAAAAATGAGCGAGAGACTGGTGAGTGCGAGGTTCAGTTTTCCTGTGTGTTTTTACTCGTCTCGTCTTCTATCCTGTCATCTGAATCACATGTAAAACACTCTGGCACTTCGTACTAGATATCGAGGGGGAGTTGTTTGGGTGGCATTGGAAAGGTAGGGGCGGAAGGGAGTCAAAGGGAGCAATGTCCAGTGACTCCTGATATTATGCTAGTAGGGTGCCACAATGATTTTTACAAAATCATGTATTAACGGAACGCAAACTACGACAGAAAAAAATTGTCAACATAACAAATTTTTCACGACTGTCAGGTGTTTGTGCGAGGGCAAAATCACTATTGATCCACATCGCACACACACTGGGCTCAGAACCAGCTCATTTAATTAATACCGCAGGATATATCATGCCTGACGTATCTGACTTCTGCGCGGGCCTAGCCCACGACCCTCACCCCCGTGAGTCCCGTCAATCACCTCGCCCAGTGGGAGTGCGACCTTGTCTGATGCCTACAGTACCCGCCACATCGATAAATACCCAACATACTGTGATGCAGCAAATCAAACAGATCCCACCCCAGCCAGGCCCAACTCATCCCGTTGGCCTGTGTCCCCTGCCGCCTACACCAACTCAAGCTTCTGCTTCTCCAAATAGGCTTTAAGTATTCCCTTTTGACTCACCAATCCCTCAAATTATGGTTACAGCACACACTACAGCAGTATGGCCGACCACACCGCAGCCACACTCCTCATCCAACTTGATCAGGACTTGGACGACCACCAAACCGCTTTCAGAACTCATGGAAGAATTTGAGTACGCCGACTTCCAGCATTCGCCGAAAATACAGTCAGGCTCTCCCCCCTTCGCAATGTATCCACCTAATGGCTCCATAACGTCGTCCAGATACCACGGTGTGGACGGAATTCGCGCTGCTGACCGGGGGAGTCTGGAGGAGTTGGACTTGTTGGCTTGGCTTAGTGATGCAATTCCTACGTCACAAGCAAGGTTTTCTGTCTGGGTGTCCTAATGTACTCCTTACATGACCGAACACGATCCTTGGGAAGGCCTCGAGTACCCCGAGTGCATCGAGACCCGTCACTGCCCCTCTGATGTTCACTGTGAAGGAAGCCCCAAACCCCCTGGGCTAAGTCATCTCACACGAAACGCTTATGCCCCAGGCGATACGTATTATTCCACATTCTCACCTTCGAGTACTCCTCGTTCAGCGTCTGTACCGCACAATAAGACAGAACAATGTTCAAGTGATGAGGACGACAAGTGGGAGCGAGAGTGGGAGGAAAGGAGGGAAAGGGAGGGAGAGTCAGAGTGGCAGAGGGAACAGGGGAGTCCACTACCATCAGATGATCGGATTTACAATCAACTCGTTGCTATTCAGGTCACAGAACGCGACCCTCTCCTGGGGAGATTTTCTCGGCTATTGAAAAACCATGGACGTCGGAAGGCTCTGCTGGGACTACGAGGTGATGATGCGCAAGTGATGATCGACTACATACACTCGGTGAGTGTTCCATAGTCGATGGCACCTTCTAACACTAATGCTCGCTCACCTCAAAACACAGGTGCTTTCACAGCCACACCTTTCATCCTGGTTGAGAAAACACAGCCGCATTGTCCTTTACAGGCTTTGTTCGGCTTCGACGCTTTACCCACAGCGCTACGTCCTGAAAGACGTTGTAAAGGAAGACTCACCCGAAGCTAGTGGACAGTCAAAGAAGCTTGGGAATATGACAGCCAAGGCATGTTGAAAGCGCAATACTGAGGGTGAGGCCCACATCACTGCAGGTGATACAGAGATAGATCAATTCAAAAATAGGGAATACAACGAGACGAGAATAAACATGTTCCGGCTATGGGCAGATTCATACCTCAATCACTGATCCGGCTTCTGCACATCTCCCCTGCTAAACCTATCTATACCCGTAGTCGCGCCTGGCCCACTTAATACTCCCAGGACTCTTTCGGCCACAAATGAAACTGCTCCTCCCGATAAGCCCTTCCCCCCTCAACTAAATCGGCTGCCAGGAATTCTTGATAATATTCCTCCTTGAAATCGATTTCCCAATACCAGAAAGCCGATTTAGAACTGTGCCCCAGGCGGTATAACCCAGAGATAGGTTTGCCTTGGGACTTCTTGGAGACGAGAGACTTGAACCGGGAGGTGAAATTGGGATAATAAGACTGTATGATCCCGCATTCCTTCCATCGCTTAATTGTCTACAGAGGTCATGATCAGGAATTTTCATGCATGGTTGGGAAATTGTTCTCACCACTTTGAATTTGATGACATTAAACCAAGTTCGAAATTGATCTTGAGGAACATGGAAGAGCTGAGCCCCAGGAGTGATTTTCAAACCCCCACGGCAGTTCCAGCGCGTAGTGCCCAGAACACCATCAAGTCCTGCATACAGCATCACCCAGTTCCGTTGGACTTTGCGAAAATCGACACGACCGAAACGCTGCAGCAACTGACACTCGATCTCGGGAAGGTCACCATGAATGAAGCAGGTGTCAAAGGCCCAATCATAAACCAATGCTTTGAGCATGGAATTGACGAGTTCATTTGTAGAGGGCCAGGAAAGGGAGGATGCTGAATCAGGCACACCATGCGCTAAACCAAGCTCTTAATTTATAGCATTGAGAATATAGACAAGGAATGGGAAGGAGGGCTACACCTCACCTGATCCTCGAAAAGAGTAACTTTCTTCATATTTGAGCACGACCTCAAGGGAATGCTTGTACAAGGCATTAATCATGGGTGGAGACCCGAGGCAAAAGGTGCCGGAGCGCGTTGGGTCGATAATGAAATCGTAAAATGACTTGTGGTAGAAGTAGATTGAACCTCCGAGTTTGTTGTATGTATGGTTCCTCAGCTCCTCAATGGCAGCTCGGTTTGCATGTTGGAATGGACGATTAGTACCGTTAAACTGAGTGAGGTCAAAGGAGTCGTTATGATCACGGATGTGGAGCACAGCACTCAGGTGGTTGCAAACCGCCCGGAATTCGATTTCGGATTGTGTCAAGAAATTACCCCATAGCATTACACCACTCTGGTCTCCACCAGCATACGCACGATCGTTACACAATTGCGTGCACAAAAGGAGAACAGTGGGAAGCGCTTTAGGAGGGATACGCCGCATGATCACCATGTAAAAAGCATCGAGCCCTGCGAAGGGTGGCTTGTCGGTGAGATTTGGGGTGGAAGCACAGACCGCACGCAGGGCTTCCTCGAGGGATCCAGCCTGGTCTACATCCCGAAGCGCTGTCGCTGCATATATGAATAATCCATTCGACGCCTTCACTAGTGTTTGTATATCGTTGTCAGACGGCCATTGAGATTTCGTACGGATGTCACGACGCCGGAGGATGTTCTCAAAGCCATTACGGAGGTAGAGCTCGATGTCCGAATCGGTGCCATTCGAAATCGGTAACAGGGTTATGCAAGTGACTCGAACGACATCTGCATGTGCGAAAGAGGCCCGGATGTGGGGCTCGGGACGGCTGAAGAATGCCCAGCAAAAAGGAGTGGCACCATTGCGAGCAGCACCTGCAATAAGCTCGATGATCTTGCACTGAGCGTCAACACTATCGCACTCGTCGAGCCCATCAATAATTATAACAATCCTCTTCCCAATGCCCTTCCCTATCTCCTCCAGTTTCTGAAATGGCTCGACGATGAGCGCTTCGAATTGCACTGCTATTGTCTTGTCAAGAATCGCATTATCATGGCAAATCCTCTGGTCGACAAGGACTCGATAATCGGGAAATTGAGTGGAAAGTTGATATGCGATGGTTGGGATGAATTCTGCGGCCTTGTCCCGTCCGTTGAGTGAAAAGAAGAACGTAGCACCAAGTCTTCCAAGCCCCTTGAGCCTTTCGGCGCATGTCTGGGCTATGGCGGATTTTCCAACTCCAGCTGGCCCCTTCATCCAGAAGAGGGGTAAAGGGACATCTGCGCCAGATGCGGGAACGGCCCAGTAGACGATATCTTCAATGTGTTGTTCGCGCGTTCCGGGGTGACACCGGGGGTCGTACTCGCGAGCAGAGGAGTCGTGAGCAGCATCGCGGTTAGATGCCTTCAGAAGGATGTTAATACCTAGTTGTTGGCATGGACGTCAGCTATATCCTGGTGGTGTTGTGTCGTATCACCTTACCGGTCTGTCCGTTTGTTACTGAGGTATTGTGATAAATCGGCTGGTTTATAAAATTGCCGCCTGTTATAGTGGTGTTCTGGGAGCCGTCGAAGAGGGACATAACGTTTGAATTAGACACGGATGGCCAATGCCCTGGGAAGATGAAGATGAGAGTATAAGTTGAGGATTGATGCACAGCTTTAGTCTACGCGAAGTCTTACCTTAGCCAAGATGCTCATACTCACGCTAACAGCCTCAGAGCGCCTGTTGGAAGGCATGTGAGGAATCCTTGCGAATAAGAAGGTCATGAGATCTATTTTGAGACAACATCTTCGGAAGTTGTTGATGCATGGAAAAATATGTGTATCCATTGATAGCTATCTCTTTGGAACCGGAAGGTTGGCGTTGGAAATATGGGCGAGTATGTGTTGAAAGGGCGTTGAGAATCTGATCCTGTCACTCTCCAATATTAGTGTCATCTCAGCAATGTGAATGAACCGTCTGCAAGGGTGGTACTGGATTGGAACATAAGTGGATCACCGTACCTGGGATGTTCCCATTATTGATAACCTTTATCTAAGTAAGTGTTTGTTCGTTGGATGGTTCCGTCTCCTGCGAGCCGTGAATAAGCAAATTTGACGAGTGACAGACTGTATTTAATGGTGAACAGGCTGGGTGCTGGGCCTCTGATATTGGCCAGCAAGAATGACGGTGAGTATGTGAAAGTGTAGGTACCTACTCGGCTGGGAAATAGCATATTTAATCGTACTCGTCGTGTTTACGTTCTTGAGCTTCTACCGTGACTAAGCCGAGGGAGAACGAGAATAGGCCTGGCTAGCAATGATTGACACTGCCGCAATAACCTAACAGGAATCCGAGGGGCTGGCAATAAACGTCGCTGAGACGACACGTATCCAACTACAACTCACGACCTCAATATGCAGCACAGCCTTGAATGAGGGAGTTGCCCTCAGGTCGTCGACATGGGTAAGGATCGGATGGCCAAGGGGAAGGCTGCCAGGGAATATGTTCGTTGGTATTCGCTTACTTCCACATATTGATGTATGCGTACGCGTGACTAGGGAGGGGGTAGAGTGGGGAAGGAGTAGGGAGGTCGTCTGGTAATGGGAATCAAGGTGTGTCTTTCTACGCTTGTGTTAACAAAGACGTTGCTCTCATTGATATTTGTGCAGATTCGTCAAATGGCCCATGGGTTTGGTGTGTTCTTAGGTCATTGCGTGTCCCATGATTTGGTATGTCACTTACCCAAACCTTACTCAAAGATGGATGCTTATTTTGCGTAACAGGGCACTGCATGCGTTGTTCAAGTTTTCTAGGTGAGCTACCTCAGAGGCCATACATCTGAAATTGCTAAGCATATACTACTCTATACTACTCTCATCTAATCCGCCGTCGCAATCTTCCTAGGCATCACCTCATCTACATGCCCAATAGCCGAACTGACGCATATGGAGCAGTCAACGGCCCTCACGCTCCAGTCAGATGTGGATGTTGTGAAACGCTTGAGTCCTCTACTACGAAATTCACCACTCGCGGACCCCTGTCCCTGGAATAGCCGCCTATCGAAAACACCGCCGCCGCGCCTTCGTGTTCCTCGTTCTCGTATACTAATACAACTCTGCGCTGGGCTCCCTTTCTGCGAGATACTTGGGCAACTTAGGAATAGGAACTACGTAAATCCCGCTCACAATACAATGATACTCAGTCACTCGACTGACTCTTCTGAATATACGGCTGGCATTGGTACCGTTGAGATGCAACGGATCGGAAGACCTTCAGGGGCACTTAACCCCGTTCCTACATCTCTTCCCTGTCTTGATACAGCGGCTGCGGTGAGATGTTCGATCCAGGGACGTCGCAACTTGACGCTTAAACTCGAAAAAGTCGAAAAAATTGCGGAGAACTTTAGGTCGAAACAGTATTGTATATTCGTAACCAGATCTATTCATCCGTGGCATCCTGATAATACAAGTAATCCCTTTATGCTAGAAAAACTACACTACAAATTGCATTGCACGACATAAAAAGCATGGTGGTCATCCTGCCAATGACACAAAATATCCAAACAGAAGAGAACTACACTACAAAAGATCATCAACGAAAGCCATGAGATCATCAAAGCATTAATAGCATCGAACGAAAATGGGTAATTAACGGATAGCAGGGTATCGCAAAAGATTCAGAACACATAAACGCAAGAGGGTGTTTCAATCACGCCTCCCAAACACCACCTCTCGCCAAATCCCTAAACACACCACCCTTCTTCTCAACCAACTCCTCATACGCGCCCTCCTCACACACCTCGCCATCCTTCATAACCACGACTCGATCACACATGCGCATGACCTCAACTTTATGGGTCACCACAACCATCCTCAGCCGCCCCCTGTGCTCCCCTCTCCGCACATTCTTAATCGCCTCCATCACCTGCCTCTGGTTCTCCACATCCAACGCACTCGTACACTCATCCAAAATCAACAAATGCACACCCGACCTCGCAAGCGCACGCGCAATCTGAATCCTCTGCGCCTGTCCACCCGACACCTCTCCAAGAGGGGCCTTAAATGCACCCTCAACACCATCCAACCAATCAACATTCGCCAACTTCGCTGCGTAACACACAACTGCCTCCCTTTCCTCCTCACTCACAAACGCCGTAGCAGGAATTCCATAAAGAATATTCGCTTCCAGGCTCGCATCCTCAAATAATTGTGGTGATTGCGACACGACGCCCAAGCCGTTCCTCAGGTGTTGCACGTCGACTTCGTTCACGTCGACATCGCCGAAGCGGATGCGGCCCTCGAGGGGCTCGTAGAAACGTTGGAGGAGGCTTGCGACTGTGGATTTGCCTGAGCCTGAAGATCCGACGAGGGCTATACATTCGCCTTGGTCGATGCGGAGGTTGAAGTTCTTGAGGGTCAGGACGGATGGGCGGGATGGGTAAGCGAAGGAGACGTTTTCAAAGGCAACGGGTCCGGAAGAGAGGAGGGAGGGAGAGGGCCTGAGGAGTCCCTTCGACTCGGACGTGTTGTTCGTCTCGAGGTCCGTAAGCGTCATCAGATCCTGTGTGGCCTGAGCAGACTTTGCAATCTTCTCAGCTAAAAAAATCCATCAGCTCACATTCCCCACAAAAATAAAGAGATGATATACTCACTAAAGGCCATCAACTGACTGCCGATAGTCACAGAAAACACCACCAAATTCAACACCTCCACCATCTGCAAATAACTATACCTCCCCTTCGCCACAAGCACCGCACCCACATAAAACAAAACCGCCTCCGCAACATAGATCAACCCACTCGCAACACCATGCGTCCCACCCTCCACCCAAGCCCCCCTCACACCCGTATCCAGCGCCTTCTCAACAGCATCATCAAACGTATCCAAAAACGGCTGTGCAATCCCCATCGACCGTATACCCTTGATATTACACAAAACATCATACCAGCCCCTCGCGACCTCCTCCCTCGCACGTTTATTCCTCACTTCGCATTTCCCCACGAGTTGTGTTTGGAGAGCCATAACGCCAGCGAAGACGGGTGCAATACCGAGCCCGACGAGCGTAAGCTCCCAACCGCGGATCATAGCCCACAGAAGTCCGATGGAGAGCATAGCAAAAACGACGAGGCATTGAGCGATAACGACCGAGATCAAATTCCGTGCATCGTCGCCGTCTTTGACTATAACCTGGATAAGGCGCGCGGGGGTGTGCTTGGCGTCGTCGAACCATGCCTTGTCTTGTTTAAGCACTTTGGAGTAACCGTCGTTTCTGAGGTTGGTGACCCATTTCATACCGACGGATTCCATGATGTAGTATTTGGCACCGAGGAGGATGCCGTCGAGTGCTGCGATGCTGAGGACGATACCACCGAAAACGTTGATCGTTGATACGTTATGCGCGCCGATGGAGACTTCGAATAAGAGGCGAGAGAGGAGGAAGGAGAAGATAGGTGTGACGCCGCCCGATGCGAGACATACGAGCAGACCGAAGAAAAGTAGTGGTTTCTGTGGGATCGTTGGCCAAGCCTTGCGAAGAAGCTGGAAGAACTTGGGCGGTTGTTCTTCCTCTTCCTCTTCTGCTACATCCTTTCCTTCCTCTTGTAGAGGCGAAGGAACGCGGACAGTCACTACCTCTGGTCCTCGCCTCTGCCTCTTCTCCCTCGAAGCAGCTGCAACTCTCCCGGCACCCCTAACCGCATCCTTCTGCTCGCCAAACTGCTTCTCCTCTTCATCCTCATCCTCGCCTGCTTCCTGCATCTCCTTGACATCCTTCGCGTTCGCCTGCGTCCATGATTGGGAGAATAAGGTGGACGTTGGTGAAGTAGGTGTGAATTGTAGACTCCATCTACGAGAGACGACGCGCGCGACGGGGGTTGGGGTAGTCGGTGTGATAAGCACACTCGAGGGTCTGCGTGGGCGGTGAGCGTATTGCGCTTCAGCTGCTTCCTCATCCGTCTCTTCTGTGATGGGTGAAGGGAAGGGAATAAACCGGCTCAGAGATCTCGAAGCTCTTATAGCTGAGACGGCGTCTTTGGGCATGGTAGTGGTAGGGGCGGCGGTAGAATATTGGGAAGTAAGATCCGCGACGACGTCGAACATCCAGTTTCCGAATGTCAGAGGACGAATGGTGCTGACTGAAAGGCGCCTTCCGAGGGTTTGTTGTGAAATTTGTTGGTCCTCTTCGTCATTGAGAGCCTCGAGGTGGTCGTCGTGTGTGATTTGATCAGTGGTGTCGATATCTTTTTCGGGGAAACCGCCCATTGCGCGTTGGGATTCCATCATTTTCCGGAATTCGCCTTCACCGTCGTCTTCTTCAATCTCGGAGGCGGAGGATGAGGAAGAGGAGGCGGAAGGGGGAACGCGTTCGAGGTCGGCGCGGTAGCCTTGTTCGACGACGCGTCCGTTTTTGAGGACGTAGATGAAATCTTGGGCTTGAATTTGTGAGAGATCATGTGTGATGACGATGGTTGTTTTGTTCTTTCTCCACTGTTTGATAGCTTCGAATACGAGTATGCGTGATGTAGCGTCCAGCGCTGATGTAGCTTCGTCTATACCAGGACGTAAGTATATATACAAATCGAAGAGAAAATGATAAACGTACCGAGAATCAAAACAGTCGGATCCCGAACTCGAGCTCTCGCAAGCGCCAACCTCTGCCTCTGTCCTCCGCTCAACGCAACTCCTTGCGCAGCAGACGAAGACCCAAGAACAGTCTGATACCCCTCCGGCAAATCCTTCACAAACTCATGAACCATAGCCATCCTACAAGCCTCCTCAACCTCTCCATCATTCAACATCGTGACCATAGAACTCGGTCGACCGCAAATACCAACAGCGATATTCTCCCATAAGGTCTTGCCGTCCAATACAACGACACCACCAAACCCTTGACTCACAGCCGCGACATGTCCACGGACCCATGATTCATCCAAGAATCGCACGTCTTGATCATCGAGCATGACGGTTCCAGAGGAAGGGTCGTACATGCGCATGAGGAGTGCTGCGATAGTGGATTTTCCGGAACCGGAGGAACCGACGATGAACGTTGTTTCGTTTGCGGGGAGGTAGAGGGATACATTTGAGAGGACTGTTGTGGATGGTTTGGAGGGGTAGGAGAATGTGACGTCGTGGAGTGCAAATTCGCCGTGGCATTTCTGAGGAGTGATTTTTTTGAGGGTTTGGGAACGGCGAGGGGGTTTGGAGGTGGAGTGCATGGAGGTGCGGGTGGGGGAGGTTGTGTAGGTGTCGGGGAGGGGTGTGGTTGGGATTGTGGATGTGGATGTGGATGTGGATGTGGAGGGAGAGGGGGAGTCGTGGATTGTTTCCATTAGGGCTGCCATGGCGAATTTGCCTTTGGCGAGAGTGATGAATTGGGGGATGCACATTTGGAGATTGGAGGTTGCGATGAGGCAGGCCCAGAAGGTTGCCATTACGTCCCCGGCGGAGACTTTGCCTTCGCGGACGAGTTTGGAGCCGAACCAGAATCCTTGGACGAACATGCCCATCATGACGAATTGGGCGAGGGCGCTCGTTATGCCCCATACTTTGTTGAGCTTCTTTGCTGCCATGCGGAGGCCCTCGAATGCGCCACTGGCGCGGGTGAGCTCGGATAATTGAGCGTTGAAGGCTTTCACTGTGGGGATGGCGGAGAGAGCGCGGTCGACGAGGGTTGCTGTGGAGGTTGTTTGTGCGCGTTCTTGGAAGAGGAGTGGGGAGGCGATGGATTGGGAAAAGGATTGAATGAGGGTAAGGAGTGGAACGGCGGAGAGGATGACTAGGGTGAGTGCCCAGGAACGGATAAAGGCGAGGAGGAGACATGTAAGCGTTGTTGTGAGGTATTGGACGAGGTAGCCCGAGGCAAGCGAGGTAGCCATCCTCACGTCGTCCGTTTCACTGAGAAATATGTAAGAGATGGTAAGTCTCATTATGATGTAAAGACTTACCGAGTAAACCTGGCCATAAGGCCACCGGCTTCTTGCTCACCGAGGTTCGTGTCGAACCAGACCATATCTTTCTTGGCGACAGACCGGTAGACAGCCTTTCGGAGTGCCATGGCATTGCGTTCGCCAGTCCATATCCAGAGGCTGCTCGTCACACTTCCGAGTGCAAGCGAGCCAACAGCCAGACCGAGGAGCTCGATCGCAACCAGGCCGACGGACTGAAGGAGAGCGTCTTTGGCAACCTGTGGGGGGTTTGGCCCGAGAGGGAACAGTGCAAAGGCGTCAAAGGCCTGGCCAATGACGTAAGTCATGAAAGGCGCTACTCCGCCTGCGACGACGGATGAGCAGACTGCCGGAAGGAGAAGACATAGGAGGTGTCGCCGTGAGAGGAGAGAGAAGAGTAGCCTGATTGAAGGCGCTGGTGGTTGGGACACAGGTGCTGCTGGCTGTGGTGGTAGTGGTGCCTCTGGCTGGGCCTTGAGACTTGTCACAGACTTTGTGGCTGCAGAATAAATAGAAGTGCGCGGAGAAAGGTCGAGGTCGTAGTGCAAATCATCATGAATATCGTTGGAAACGCGGGTGTCGACCGCGAGGGTCGAAGTGCGACGCATTGCGCAGCGTAGAGAATGGGAACGAAGAGAGAACAGAAATTGGCTTCATCCTTGGTCTTCAGCTTTTTCTTTTGTCTTTACGACACTGAGCAGAACAATTAGGCGGTTGTTGTGCATTGTTTGTGCACCTTCCAGACAATAAGCATGTCCCCATATGATCAATATATGATCAATTCACAATGGCGAAGTCACTGCCGCGTGTCTGTGCCGCACTGCCGCTCAGTGCTTCCATCGCCGCATATAACTTATATTTCCTGCGGCGGCGATGGGAGGCGATGGAGACCACCGAGGTCGCCTTGCTATTGAAGGGAACAATGATATTTGGCTGCTATATCGGAACCAAACAATCCATTGTTGCGTGTGCCTGTAATTTGTTTGTTTGTACATCATGTCCTCGCCAAACAATAGCCTGGGAACGGGCCGAGTCGAACCCTCTTCCGACTTCCGCTTTACACCCTCCGTATAGACACACGTATTCCGTCATGGTAACAGCTGTCGCACCACAGCCCACACTCGATGGAGACCTCACCACAAATGGGAAACAAAAAATTAAGTCCAAGAACCAGCTCAGGCGGCTGAAGCAGAAACAGAAGAAAGCAACAACTCCAGCAGGCGATTCTGTCGTGAGTCCTTTCGATCCCTCCATCCATACAACACCTCAGTGCTTCTACACACATTTACAGAATGGCGACACCACAGACGCCGAAAGTCTGAAGAGGGAAGACGAAGAGATGCCACTGGCCTCAAATACCACTTCCGAGTACGTTTCGGAGGAGCTGGATGTCAAGGGGGGCTTTGAACAGTTTGCAGAGGTGTTTGCGCGATTCCAGCTCCCACCAGACGAATCATCAGTGCGTTCTGTACACCCCTCCCCTTCACTCACATCTAATCAAAATCCAGAATACGAAAACCTCAGAACCCACAAAAGGCGAAATCATCTACTCAGACGACGACATGGAATCCGCCGAAGACTCAGACGCCGAACCCAAAAAACCCCTCTCAAAGAAAAAACAACGCAAAATGAACCGACTGACCGTGGCAGAGCTCAAACAACTCGTGAAAAAGCCCGAAGTGGTCGAATGGACAGATGTCACAGCTGCAGACCCACGATTACTTCTCCACCTCAAATCCTACCGCAACACCGTCCCTATCCCCACGCACTGGTCCGCAAAAAGAGACTATCTACAGGGAAAGAGGGGTATTGAAAAGCCACCGTTTCAGTTACCGTCGTATATTGCTGATACGGGTATTGCGACGATGCGCGATGCGGTGAAGGAGAAGGAGGCGGGCATGAGTCTCAAAGCGAAGACGAGGGAAAGGGTACAACCCAAGATGGGTAAAATCGACATTGACTACCAGAAACTCCACGACGCATTCTTCAAGTTCCAGACAAAACCGCCTGTGACTGGGTTCGGAGAGATGTGAGCCCTAAGTTCTATCATGCCCCGCCACAGCTAAATGTGTTATTCAGGTATTACGAAGGAAAAGAATTCGAAACGTCATTGAAGGAGAAACGACCAGGCGATCTATCACCAGAACTAGTCGAGGCATTATCAATCCCGCCACTTGCCCCTCCTCCTTGGCTCATCAGCATGCAACGATTCGGCCCCCCACCAAGCTACCCGACGCTCAGGATACCCGGGCTGAATGCGCCCATTCCTGAAGGGTGAGTCAAAATTGACGCTGGTTGGTCCCGCGCTGGCTCTAATTGATTCTATTTTTGCTTTATAGTGCGCAGTGGGGCTTTCATCCTGGTGGGTGGGGTAAACCACCTTTGGACGAGTATAATCGACCGCTTTATGGTGATGTGTTTGGTGTGTTACCGAAGGTGACTGATAGTGGGGTAAGTTGACGCCGCTACTTGTTATTCAACACTCATAACTATTTTTTCAGTTGGGCGAACCAGTTGATAAGACACCTTGGGGTGAATTAGAACCGGAAGAAGGTTCGTCAATTCCCCTTCACAAAACATTCAAACTAACATTATCACAGAGGAAGAATCTGAAGAAGAATCTGAAGAATCCGAAGAAGAGGAACCCGCAGATGTACCAATGGAAGGAACACAGACTCCCTCAGGCCTCGAAACTCCCTCGGGTATGGCCAGCGTCGTATCGACTGTCGCCGGCGGGCTCGAAACGCCCGACTTTCTTGAATTGCGGAAGAATGCGAGACCGGCTGCAGGTAGTGGTGCGGGAGAGAGCGGGCCCAGAAGCTTGTATCATGTTGTACCAGAGAAACAGACGAATGTGCGTGGGATTATGGGCAGTGAGAGAGGGTATGACGTCGCTGCTGTTGCTGGTGCCGCGATTCCTGTGCTTGGTGATGAGCGTGGTAGTAAGGTGCGTGATTGTTTTTGGTTATTTGTGTTATAGTAAGCTTTGCTAATGATTGATTTTGAGCAGAAGAGAAATGGAGTGGATGTGTCGATTGATGCGGGTGAGTTGGAGGGGTTGACGGAGGAAGAGTTGAGGAGGAAGTACGATGCGCAGGCGAGGGGTAATGCTGGTGTTCCTGGAAGTAAAGAGGACTTTTCAGATATGGTGGCGAAGGAGATGGCGAAGAAGAAGCAGAAGATGGAGAGGGAGAAGGAGGGGAAGAAGGACAAGTTCAAGTTTTAGTCGTTTGTCTTGTGTGTTTTTCTACCTCATTGTGTAATTCGTTCTACATTCTCGCAGGAATGAATTTTATATCTATCGTATATCGAGCTCCAAATTTTTGATCTCGCTGCCGGTCACAGCCCAAGGCGTATAGACAGACCAGTTTTCGGAGTCCCGCTGCTGGGTGATAGCCGCCCGATATTCCCGGTGCAGCATTTCGGCTTAGGGTAGAGTTTGCGTCCAAAGTTTGGACGGACGCAAAGACGCAAACAACTCTATCATGTGACCAGAGCGTGACAATCATTATAATTAATCATTACGCATCGTGCGAGGTTGTGCATGAAAGTGAGACATATCATGTGATAGGGTCATTTAGAACCTGAAGCTCATTCTATTTTTAACTTCGCGATCTCCACCAGCCACACCCGTATGCATCTGCTGTTTCGAGGTGACAACAACATTTCGTTCAATTCTTATACGATAAAAAACTAATAGAATCTATAGACCTAACTCATGGCCGCCATTCTCCCGAGTCCCGAATACCTCGTCCAGTGGGACCACGGCCTCGCCCGATGCCCTCAAGAACGATGGTACGGTTGGGAACAAAGAACCCACTCCAAATTAAAGATACCCTACCACAACTACTTGGAGTGTTCTCTTCCCCCTCGCAAATCTCTCAAAATCATGGCTACAGCCGCCCGATCCGATGCCAGTACTCAGCCCACATCACCCCGGCGGCTGTTGAGCCAGTCAGAGTACGATCCGCACGTGACCTCCATCAAAATTTTCATGATCGCCATGTGGGCCGGATCGAGGCTCAAGAGGATTTACAAACCATACATACCCTAGCTGATATATCATCCCCACTCCGAGGCGACCCTTCCCCAACACTCGAACCTGAATACTACGGATGTAATGAGGATGAGGAACCTCGAGAGAGGGAGAGCGAGAGCGAGGGGGGAGGACGACAGTTGGGGCAGCAGCAGGAAAGTTCATTAGCTTGACGTCTGGATCTGCAATCGACTTACCTGTCACTGTCCAGGTCACGGAGCGTAATCGTCTCCTGGATGAATTTTCCAGGTTATTGGAGAGCTATGAGCGTCGGAAGGCTCTACAGGGACTACAAGGCGACGACGCGCAAGTGATGATTGACTATATACACTCAGTGAGTGTTCTGTAGCCGATGGGTACCTTCTAATACTAATTTTGCTCACCTCAAATACAGGTGCTTTTACGACCAGACCTTGCAGCCTGGCTAAGAAAGCACAGCCGTATTGTCCTTTACAGGCTATGTTCCACTTCGATGCTTTACCCGCAGTGCTATGTCCTGAAAGACATCGTAAAGGAAGACTCACCCGAAGCCAGTGGAGGGTTTGGTGACATCTACAAGGGCCGTCATGGTAACAAGAATCTGTGTTTGAAAGTTGTTCGTCTGCCCCGAAAGTCGGAGATAGTCCCCACTCTCAAGGTACGTTTCTGGCATTCTTTTTCTTGCGATTAGCAGAAGACTGAAAGGTCAATAGGTTTGCGCCAAGGAAGGTATGGTATGGGGAGAACTTTGTCATCCCAATATACTCCCTTTCTATGGCATCTATTACCTAGACGAGCGACGTGAACAATTTTGCCTCGTGTCACCCTGGATGGACAACGGCAATCTTGTGGCTTACCTCAAGGATAACCCTTCCAAGCCTCGGATGCCTTTCGTTAGTGACCTTTGCTTTTGATCACTATACTTCGCGACTCAGTGTTTTGCTCCAGATACACGACATCGCCAGCGGCTTGGAGTACTTGCATCATGAACAAGTGGTGCATGGTGACATGAAAGGGGTATTGATCCTTTCCTTTGCTTGTTAAATCAGAGCTCAATGTCGCCTAATGTAGGCAAATGTCTTGGTTAGTGATTCTGGGAGGGCCTGCATCACGGATTTTGGACTTTCCTCGATTCCGGTTGACAACACCCTGGTATATTCACGCGGTGCGACTACAGCCGCCGGGTTCTCAAGTCGCTGGGCTGCCCCCGAAGTGCTGCTGGCCGGGGGGGTTTGCGTGACTAGAAAGAGTGATATATGGGCGTTCGGATGTGTTTGTTATGAGGTATGCTCACCTGACTCAGCTGTTATGAACCCGACTAACGACCTCAACCCATGGCCAGATTCTCGTAGGGAGGGCGCCATTCCACAAGTGCGTAACGGACACCCAGATAATACTTAAGGTGCTCGCGGGTGCTTCGCCAGTTGGATCAGTTCAACCAGCTCAAATCGATGACGAGATGTGGGAGCTGATCGAGCGTTGCTGTGCACGTGACCCAAAAGATCGCCCCGAGTTTCAGGAAATACTGGAAGAATTGAAAGGATCCTCTGTAAAGGATGTAGACGATGTTCACGCCGAAGTTGCTCCCGAGAAACTTCATTTTCGGAATGCGATAGGAAAGAGGGAAGGTGTCCCGATTGACCCAAGAAGGGTTGAGGAGATATTTAACAGAGTATGCACACACCACAAGTTTCCTGGGGGGTTTCCGGAGCTCATTACCCCTTTGCACACAGATCCAACGGATTCGAGGTCAAGAGTGCTCGCCAGTCCACACACACCTCTAGCGTTATTTATTTATTTATTGTTAGACGATAGAGGTCCGACGTACAAACGAGGATACGGAGTTGACGGATCGCTTTGTGAATTGCTTATTTCCCTCGATCGTCTTACATACCCCCAGCTTGTTCACTATCACATGGAATGGAGTGGATGTATCAATTGATACGGGTGGGTTGGAGGGGCTGGGGAAGAGGAGGAAGTATGATGCGCAGGCGAGGGGTGATGCTGGTGTTCCTGGGTGTAAAGAGGACTTTTTGGGTATGGTGGCGAAGAGGGTGGTGAAGAGGATGGCGAAGAAGCAGAAGGCGGAGAGGGGGAAGGAAGGGAAGAAGGATAAGTTCAAGTCTGTTGTACGGTTTGTTTTATGTGTGTGTATCCCTACTTTGTTATGTGACGCAGGATCGATCATATTGAATGAAGTTCCCTTTTCGTCCGAGGAGGCCCACACTGTTCGTAACTGAATAATAATATTATTATGTGAGGGAAGTCTAATGTGAACTCTGACAGTAACATTTAGGTGGAAGGGGGACTGAGCCGCGAATGCCCTGGGCCCCGGGCGGTGAGGTCAAAGAGGAGCATGGTTGGGTCGCCCTGAAGTGCGTCCTTCGATTACCTCTGCCGAAGTTCCAAGGGGAATGGGACGGTGGGCTCAAAGGTGAGTCGTGTTGAGAGCAACAGTCTTTAGGAGAAAGTAGTGCAGATCTGACGCGAAGTAGTGAGTGGAGTACCATAATTCCCTAACGTAGCCTTTTCCCTGCCGAGGGGCGTAGTCCTAGTTTAGAACATGCTCACCGCGTCTTAGTAGTTAGTTTCTTGTAGTGGTATAGAAATAAAGAGTTCAACAATAACAACAGGTAGGTCACGTGGCTCGTGGGCGAGAAAGCACACCTCGCTCATTTCGCCAGGTACTATGGCCACCCCCCGTTTCGGTGCCATGGGGGTTTCGGTGGTCACATTTTTTTGTCACGAAGCCGAGGCTGTCGGCTTGAATTCATATGACGGGATCAATGATGGATAACGACATGCTCAAGGGACAAACTGACGAAACGGACTCATGATGGAATCATTCCATTCACACTCCGATCCGGCGTTGTCTGGCAAAGCGTGACAAAAGGCCTAAAATCTATCCTTGCTCTACTCAAGCTACGGGCTTCGAAAAAATTGGAGGAGGTCAGGATACTTCTTCTGAAGTGCTATGCAAAATTGGAAGCCGGAATATTGGGTGTGTGCGAAGATATTTGTGATTCACCGAAACCCCCATGGCACCGAAACGGGGGGTGGCCATAGTATATCACCTATCGTACGTCGTTGGTGATGCAAGCTGCGATGTATGCTCATCAGGTGCTTCACATGACATACTGTCACTCCTTTGTCACTGCCCTCTTTGTGAATAAAACTAGTTAAATTATATTTTAAAAGTTTTCATACCCTTTCTTGATAATTTACACTTTATATCAAAAAAAGGATTAGCTGATGGCAGTCTGGTGAGTCGCCTCACATCATCAAATATTCATCAAATGTTAGTCAATCATGATTTCATTAATACGCCCACTAACCTCCGCTTAGCGCTGACCTCTATGCTCGCACCTTGTCTCGTTAACTACATCATCTAGTGGCATTGCCCCATCCTCGGCCTGCAACGCCTCCTACTGCACCAATGAGCGCCCAACAAACCATGATCGAGAAAACCAAACAGATCTCACCACAAGCCTAGCTAACCTCACCAACTTCCATCCTCTGTCACCACCGCCAACACTTCAGCGATATGCCACACCGCCCCGGATTTCGGCTCCTAAACCATCCCCTCCCTCTCAGATTTCTCAAAACCATGACTACAACACACTCTATAACCGCACGACTGGCCGCACTCAAGCTACGCTACTTACCCGAGATCAGAACTTGGGCGACAACTATCCCACTGAACTCTTGAAGGGCACGTCTAGCGCCGGCGGCCAGTCCGGCTCTCCTACCTTTACGAGCTTTGCAAGTGGCTCTACGACACTACCCAGGAACCCTGATCTAGATCGGATTCATGCCACCGACCAAGCGGGTCTGGAGGGTTTGAATTTATCACACCTGAGAGGTGCGATTCTCGCTTGCTTCCCAGTATGGGACCTCAATCCTCCGCAGCTCTCTTGTAGGTGAAAACCTCCAACCCCGACCGTTGCACGTCCAATTCTCTAGCGCAGCGGTCTCGCCCGGGCGGAGCCCTTCAGGGAAAGTGCACGGTTTGCCTCAGGTGCACAAGAGCAGTATTGTTGATACAGGTATTGCGACGATGCATGACGCGGTGAAGGAGAAGGAGGTGAGCACAAGCCTCAAAGCAAAAACAGGGGAGAGGGCAGAGCCCAAGATTGGTAAAATCGACATCAACTACCAGAAACTCCACGATGCATTCTTCAAATTCCAGACAAAATCGCCCATGACCGGGTTCGGAGAGATGTGAGCCATAAGCTCTATCACACCTCTTTGCAATTAAATGTGTTATTCAGGTGCTACGAAGGAATGTCGAAACATCATCGAAAGAGAAACGACCAGGCAATCTATCGCCAGAACTTGTAGAATCATTATCAATCCCACCATTCGCCCCTCCCCATCAACGTGCAATGATTTGGGCCACCACCGAGCTACCCGACGCTCAGGATACCCGGGCTGAATGCGCCCATTCCTGGGGGGTGAGCCAAAATTGACGCTCGTCGATCCCGCGCTGACTCTAATTGATTCTAATTCTGCTTTATAGTGCGCAGTGGGGCTTT
>MU151176.1:45634-73095 GCA_015584085.1 Macrolepiota fuliginosa MF-IS2 | reverse complement strand
GTAGGACTTGAGATTGTATTGGAAGTAAGTTAAGTTACATTCCCGTGACCCAACTCGTTCTATACTCGTCCAGTTTGGGATTCTCCTAAGTTAAATATATCTCCTTTCTCTTCGGTGTAAGCCAAGGCTTACACAATGTGACGATAGTTTGCTGCCCATTTGGAGGAGCCCAATCTTTTGTAAATAACATACCAAAGCCGCGGAATAAAAGAAAAATGGCGGGCAAAGACAGCCGCAGACACTGAGCTGACATGATCTCGAAGTTGGGATGGCTAACCAACTGAGCTTGCTGTCAGGTCAGCCATCCGTATCCTGTATTCGGAAAACTCGATCTCGACGGTAAGTGTCTATTTAAACCCCATAACATCAACAGACGTTCCCTCCATTCCATTCCTCAGCTACCATCGCCACTACTGTTTGATTTCCGCAACACTTTCGCTATTCCTATTCGCCCACATCTATTTAATACCCCATTCATTTATCCATCCATTCATTTGCAACCAATCACCTACCTCCGACACATTCAACCATGCTTTCACTCAGCTTCTCCCGCGTCATGCATGTCTTCATCCTTTCCATCTTCCTCGCCACCTTCGGCATCTCGACATCAGCCGCCGAGGCTCTTCCGGCTCCCGACATCGAGCTCCACGACAACACACCTACACCCACTCAACCCGCTCTCCCGAACGTACAAATTCCGAACGAACGCGAACGACGCGATAAAAAAGCCCCCAAGGTCAATGTACGAGTTGGTAGGCCGTTGAAGCAGTTCAACCCCCGTGGGGTGACCGAGAAGGCACGGATGCTCAGGAAGCGTGGAAACAGCGGTGGTAGTAACGGTGGCGCGAGCCCTAACTCAGAATACCACGGTATTGTTGAGGTACCTGCCAGCAAGCCCTCTCCCTGGTCAGTATTTCTGGTTATGAACGTGATGATAGACAGGTGGCTGACCAGTTGTCGCGCACGTGTGTAGGTTTAATCATAAATCATATGGGGAGACTGTCCATCAGGTGGGGGAGGTCAAGCTAGACGGCCTGACGGCAACCAGCCAGGCGAACAATCCGACGAGCTATGGAGCGGCGAATGATCAGATTGCGGACTTGAGTAGTGGGATCAAGGACGAAGTGATACACATCGTCTAATACCCCGTTCTGGTGTGCGACTTGCAGGGTTACGGGATTTTATGTACTTGGAATGTAATTGTGGTTGTTTCCGGTTTTGGTTTTGGTTAGATTTTAAGGGAGTTGTTGTGGCGTTATAAAGTACGTTTTCATGCCCGCTGTGGCACTGAGTCCAACGGATCAAAATGCTTACCCCGGAAGCTGGGGACCGTGAGCCGGTTGCCGAGTGGGGTAACCCGCTGATCCACTAAACAGCCCCTCATGTCCCGAAAGATAGTCGCGGCCGTGGACCACAAGCCGTATTGACTACAAGAGCAGATATTGGGCGAAAACCCAATGGGGCTACGATAAAGTGGGTGGGACCATCGGAGAAGCAGGACCTCCCCGCTTCACACGAGAAGTACACGTAGGTGTGTGGACAAATCGAAAGGGCTACAGTGGGCAGCCAGCCGCTGCTTGTACATGCGCGGTGTAGGAGCGGAGAGAACGGATGGGGAAGCCGTGGCCGTAGCTCTCGGCTATTCAAGGACCGTACCTGGCCCTATTCTGTTGCCTCCGCTCCTCCCTTATCCCATCGTAGATCAACAGCCTTTTCTGGAGCCATGGCCCTGATTGCTTCGACGATAATATTAGAAACGAAAACCACACCAGAAGAAGTCTTCTTGTCACAATCACAAATACTGTCAACTACTAATCATGTCTGGTCACAAACCATTGCTTTCAAGACTGTAGGATCTCAACCCTTTCACTCTCACCGCAATGTACTTCCCTCAAGAGCTCGTAGATCTGATCATCGGGTACTCAGAGGACGACCTGCAAACGCTAGTCGCCTTCTGCCTCGTCTCGAGTGCATGCTTCCATACGGCTAGACCCCTCTTATACAGGAAGGTCGACTTCATCTCGTCTCAAGATCCCAATGCCCTCGTGCTGGGGAAAGTCCTGTTCAACGCCATCTCCTCCGACCACCAACTCGCATCATACGTGCGCGAGTTCACTCTTGACGCCGAACTCTATCTTCACGGGCTAGATTCACTTCAAGACGCGCCGTCCCCTCTTGACGTCTTACGTCAAACGCTCAACTCTATGACGCGGCTGAAGAAGCTGCGTATCGTATTACCCGATAAATGCGATGACGAGTTCCCTATCGATCCTACTCTTCTACAACATCCATTTCAGCTGGAAGAACTCTACTGGAGAGACTTCCGCTGGTATGTCCACGTTAAACCACAACTCGACAAGCTTCTAGCCCTCCAACCCCGCCTCCGGACACTAGAGATGGTTTTTGGACCTGATGCCGCACCAACCACTTTCACCATCGCCCCCACCGCATGTCCCGACCTCGAAACATTCTCAGGAAACTTCGAACACTATCGGCTACTAGCACCGGCGCGTCCGATCACGAGTTTCATTTGCAGCGGCATTACCCCCATTCCCTCTTCCGTTCTTGATTCTATAGCTCCGGCGCTCTCGAAGCTGCGCATACTCGTGATCCACGAGGGTTTCCCCAGAGAACTGGATTTCGCCGTCCTAACATCGCACTTAACTTCTTTGGAAGTACTGCACCTGTCACTTGAAGACACGAGGGCGACTATTCAAAGCTACCATCAGGTATGCATCTATAACACTCTGATGTCGGGAATTTGCGTGGATTAACATGGTTATACTTGAAAGATACGAAGTGGCCAGAGGATTGTTGAACATGTGCACAAGTTGACAAAGTTGCGGACGTTCGTTTTGTGCGTTGAGCCGTTGGAGATGCAGCTTCACGAACACGCTCAGCGGATGTTGACGGCACAGTGGTTCGATACCCTTCCGCACTTTGAGCGTGCGTATTTCAATGGGTCGATAAAAGGGTCAGGGGATCTGGTGTGCTGGGCTCGTGATGATGTCCAACGGCCCAGAACGAGTGGGATGGAGGAGGTTTTCGAGATGTACGACGCGAGACACGCGTTTGAGACGTCTTTGTTGAAGCCGTTCTTCAACAACTCACGTCCAGCACAGTGTGCGCCTGACCCCCCCGCAGACAAGCCTGAGATCTCAGGGACTTGTCACTGTCGTTTTGGGAAACGCTTCTGTCCGCCAAGCGGGGAAGGAAGGACACCGAGGTGGAAGCGAGTATTCTGGGACACTGTTACCCATGTGAGTGGTTGTTGAATTCTTGATTATAAAATCAGCCGCTGAGTTCTCGTAGTCCCAAGGCTATTTTGGTGTCCTATTTATGTCCTTCATCTCCGTGTTGGGATCTTGAGTGTTGTTCGGAATATCCTTGTTCACTGGGTTTCTTTAGTCGTATTCTGGTCTTCGGGCTTAGAAGTTCAGGTGGTGGGCAGCTGACCGAGCCTGTCTCTGTCCGTCTCGCACACTTGATAAGGTTGGCATCAACTTTCTGTATTGTTTAGTTCCACACTCGTACATATGGGCGATTCCAGCCATACCCTGGTCGCGGCGTATTTATTCCAGGAATTGATTAATATTGACTAATCTGTCGTCTCTTGGCCGCAGGGTGTCATCATTGAATTAATATTGAAGCCTTGAAGGTAGAGGGTCTCTGCCTTCCGACAGGAGGTGGCGCGGAAGTCGTGTAGTTTATCCCCCTTCGCGTTCCTCCTTTTTCAGCCTTCCTAATAATTTTACCGTCTAGCAGCTATGAACCTCTCCCGTGCCTTCTGCGTTCGTCGGATATCTTCATCTTTTAGTTTCGCGTTGAGTGCTGTGTATAGACTATGTGCATATTTTTCACCGGTCTGTTGCGATAAACATTACATCAGCATTAAGGTTAATTAAAAACGATGAAAAGGTATTGGTCGTACCTGGATGAGATCTTTGATCTGTACAAGCGAGAGTTCACCGGCGCCTAGCGATCTCATTGCTTGCAACGTTGCCTCACCCTTGGACGTAGATGTGAACGAGAAAATGAGGAGGAGACGAAGTGGAATAGCGGATTCTTCCTGTGGCGTCGCGTCGAGGAAGTGAACTGGCGGGGCCTTCAGGGGTTATTAACCATCAAGCAGGATTGAAAAAACACATGAAGCTGCGCACCAAGTTAAGAGTAACACAGACGGGCCATCGGTCCCTCCCATCCAAAGCTTCACCCTCATCCCAATAATCTGGGAGTTCAAAGTCTGTGGCGCGCGATATTTGGGTGCGAGTGTCGAATCCACTAGGTGCGGTTGAGTCGACGTCTATGTCTCCTCCCTCGACCGTTGTGTTTGCTCCAGCGTTGGCTTTGTTGGAACCCCGAGGCGCTTTGTACTCCACGCTCCGCGTCCTTGGAACTTTGGTATCCCATAGTGCAGCGCGTGCTGCCAAGAAGAGAGCATCTAGGGTATTCCCAGCATCAGAGAGGATGAGAAGATCAAGATGCAAAAGCCAAGATTTTTTGTGAGGAAGGATGGTGAGGTTTTGGGGGTGCAAGGAGGGATGCGTGAGTGTGGTATGAAGGATGGTTGTGAGATCGTGTTGGAGGTCGTCAAGCGCGTTCTGCGTTAGATGTGGATACGCAGCTGGAGAGCTTCAGGTAGATGAATGGTCAATGAAAGTATTTGAGGAAGGAGTTTTTTTATGAAGGAATGCGCGCACCTACCAAGATACATTGACTATGAAGCGACCGCCTTCACGTCCTTCGCTCGATTCACCTATAGAAATAGACTCGACCTCGAGCTTCGTAGCGGCAAGAACTTCAGTTCCTCCACCGTTGTCGTTGATATTCCGACCAATAGAAAGGCGCACAGAGCCATTTGCAAGAGGTGCGACGCCGGCTTCGAGAGCAACAGATCTGTAGTCTGTTAGATTCCGTCCATCAGCGCGGTGTGGTGTTGATTGGGTAAGGCCCGCTGCGATATACGATTTTTCAGCCTTGGAGAGCGAAGTTGTTGACATTGTCGAGGCGAGATGAACAGACTTATTTGGCACCCTGACCAAGCAGCATGTATTTCAATACGACCTGGATCGAGGTGCTGTAGACGAGTCGGAAGGCTTTTCTGGAGTCTGAACTACACAATGAGCTCAAAATCTGGCTTATTTGTGGGTGTTAGGTTTACAAGCCACTGACTCAGCAGGTATAAATGACGCAGGGCGGAATCAATTGCATCCCACTAGCTGTTCTATATCCCACTACTACCCTTCCAATAAGTACCTCTAAAGCTCGTCGGCATGTCTGGAATCTGTAGAATGCGACTTGCGGAAGAACGCAAGCAATGGCGGAAGGATCATCCCTTTGTGAGTATGCCTCAAGTTTGCGATGCTGTTAAATGAGGCCCTACTTGTGCCCTGCTTGATATTCGACTATGCGACTTTGGTACTTGGCAACACATGGATCATCAGCTTGAACTACTTCAGCCTCTTAGTGTTGTTCCGCGGCGATCCAACTGTCGTTGGCAAACACAAATCGGGCTTTTCAGTTGAGCGCCTATGATTAATCATCTTCTCGTTTTGGTTCTAGGGGTTTTACGCAAAGCCGACTAAGGCGCAGGATGGGTCAATGAACTTACTGGAATGGGAGGTTGGCATCCCGGGGAAAGCAAATGTGAGTGTGTCTGTTTTCTAGGCGCGTTTTACGCGTGCTTGAAACGCGTCATTTTGGGTGAGGCTTGATGCTGATTTAATCCTTTGGTAGACTGCCTGGGATGGTGGACTGTATAAACTCATTATGACTTTCCCTGAAGGTACGCCCCTACTTTTGTATGTGTGTGCTTACCATTTGTTGACTGGTACCGTCTTTTCGGCGTTTAGATTATCCATCCAAACCACCGAAATGTATGTGCAAAAATGTCGTTTGGGGCCACAGTCTGAACAATGTCGATCCCCCTCGGCCTAGGCAAATTCTCGCCACCGCTGTTCCATCCCAATGTCTATCCATCGGGGACGGTCTGCTTGTCAATCCTCGATGAGGATAAATCATGGAAGCCTGCGATTACGATCAAGCAGGTAGGAGCGCTCAGCTTGTTGTCGTGTGACCTTATCCTCAGCTATGAATAGATTTTGTTAGGTATCCAGGACCTGCTCGACGATCCTAACGTGAATGACCCAGCGCAGAGTGATGCGTACACGATGTTCAAGTGAGTCAATCTTCTGCCGCTCAGCGCCGCGGCCGCCTGTTGACCCTGCTGCCTTTCAGGAACGACAAGACAGCTTACGAGTAAGTTCTCTGGTCGATATTTCTTGAGACATCATTCTTATTGACTCATCGTCTAGGCGGAGAATTCGGCAACAGGCCAGAGAGAATATACCCAAATAATGTACCATTTCCTTCATTTTGGTCGCGACCTGTCGGGTATCGTTAGTCATTTGCTCACTATTACATCCACACTAGTATGATAGCTTTTCTCAATCACGGTTGTGTGATTATATAGCATTGGTTTACTTTGAAATATATTGTTTCTCTAGCGCCATTTAGGGAAGACATCCATAAGACTGAACTTGAGTTAAATACCAGCCCGATCCAACAGCATTAATATTATGAATACATGATATTGATGGCTACTCTCAGAAGATGAGTTTCTCGATGGCATTCTTGACAGTGGTAATCTGGCTGATTAACTGAGAGTCACCAGAAGTAATGCTAGCAGCAATGACGGGGCGGGTGACATTGCAAGCGCGCCCAAGGGCAGCTTTTGAAGGGACGAAGATATAAGGAACGTTCTGTAACACAGTGGTGAGCCAGTGGGGGGATAAATCAAGACTAAACGCGTACCTTCTCCTCGCAAAGAAGAGGAAGATGGAGCAAGATCTCAAGAGGTTCAGTATCGGCAGTCAAGACGATAATTTCCGCGATACCACGGTTTAGAGTTTTGGTGGCTTTAGACAAAATTGAATTAGCAGACCTCGGTTTCTCGGAAAACATGTGCGTACCTTCGTTTGCACCTTTCTTTATCTGCTTGTATGAAGTGGCTTGTTGGACGAGATCGAGAATCTAGTGGGACAAAATGGTATGTCGAATTAATGCACAACTTTCAGAATAGAGCCAGGATTGTGCGTACAGAGTTCGTCAAAGTGGCGTCAGCGAGGGGCCATGCCTTTTTGTCTGACATCTTCCAATAGTTTTGATGTGTAAATTGGTGACCTCACGTATGGTGATCCTTGGTCGAATGGATGTAACTGAACAAGTTTGAATGCATCAACAAAGTTGTGATTTTTCTAACGTATTACGTAAGATACACAGCCACTCTGAGATAACGGTCCTGATGACTTTGGACACAATGCTGAACGTCAAATCGCAAGTGGCCGATCATCCAGACGATCCGGCGCCTAGTAAAATCTATAAATGACCCCTTCTTTTTAATATGCCACCCCAAGCCTTGACTGCGAAGTCAACCTCTTCTCTCACAAGATGGCCGAAGGCATTGACAGACGTTGTTCCGTCTACTTTGGCTACGGCAGCAATATGTGGCTGGATCAGATGGTTCGCCGTTGCCCTGAGAGCAATTACTTGGGTATTGCGTACTTCGTAGACTGGTGAGTCTGGGTACAGAGTACTGATTGCTGATAAGAAGAATAGTTAATTCTACCGTTGCAGGAAATGGATCATCAACGAGAAAGGCTACGCTACGATCGTGCAATCGCTGGGTGACAGGGTCTATGGCCTTGTGTATGATATATCCGAGTCCGACGAGAGAGCTCTCGATGGATACGAGGGCGTACCGGTGAACTATGCCAAGAAGTATTACCCAGTGGTATTCCTGGGGAAGAAGGGAGAACCAGAGGAAAGAGAGATAGAGGTGTTGATTTACATCGACGTAGAGAGAACAAAAGAAGGACCACCGAAGCCAGAGTATATCCACCGGATGAATGAGGCAATTGCGGACGCTGAGAAGGAAGGCGTTCCAGAGGCTTATGTCGAGAAGTATTTACGTCCATTTATCCCAAAGGAGTAGATAGTCGTTTGTATTGATATGTGATCAGTGTTTGTCACCAGGGACGTAACCAAACAAATTATCAGCGGTACGCGTAAGGCAAGATCTAAACGCGGCCGCGTCAGCTCTCAGCATCTCATCCAACCATGAACACCTTCGTCAACCAGTTCTCAACACACAGTCCTGTTGCCCAGCTCAAGCGTGCACAAAAGCTCATTGCTGCTGAAGAAGATGAATACTCGGACGCGGCATGGGGCTCGCAGGCAGGTTTCGGCAACTTGATCAAGAATATACCCTCTTTCACCGTTCCTGCGGTCGCCGATGTGCGCTTTGTCTCTTTACAATTCGTCAATATGTTACTGATAACCACACCAATTAAAGCCCACAGCTTTTCTCCGACTCCATACCGACGACCACGCCGACCCTAATTGCAGAATCAAAATCCAACACGGTACAACGACACTGGCATTCAGGTTCCAGGGGGGTGTCATTGTGGCTGTCGATTCGCGAGCAACAGCAGGAAGCTACATTGGTATGTGCTTACATCTCTCTCCCTATCTCATCTCGCTGATTATTCTTGGCTAGCTTCTGGTACGGTCAAGAAGGTCATTGAGATTAATCCATATCTACTTGGAACTATGGCTGGTGGTGCTGGTGCGTATCCTGAACCCATATGCGCCGAACAATTGTACTAACCCTTCCGCAGCTGATTGTCAGTTCTGGGAAACTTACTTGGGCATGCACTGTCGCCTACATGAACTCCGCAACCGCGAACGCATTTCCGTGTCTGCCGCAAGCAAATACCTCAGCAACCTTGTATACAGCTACAAGGGAATGGGCCTCAGTATGGTGCGCTACCTTCAAGCGCACTTACAGATCTTTCTTTGACGAACTTGTAACGTGTATAGGGAACGATGATCTGTGGTTGGGACAAAACCGGACCTGCAGTATTCTACGTCGATTCTGATGGGACCCGTCTCAAAGGCAACCTCTTCTCAGTAGGCTCCGGTAGCACCTTCGCCTACGGTGTGCTAGACCAGGGCTACCACTGGGATCTTACAGATGAAGAGGCACAGGAGCTTGGCAGACGCAGCATCTTTGCTGCTGGTCACCGTGATGCCTTCTCCGGTAACACATGTAACCTGTACCACGTGAAGGAAGATGGCTGGAAATTCATTGGTATGTCATTAAACTATCCCCTGATCCTTGTGTTCTCACTTTTCTCTTAGGCAACTACGATGTCTCAACAATGTACTACGATGGTCCCGGAGATGTTCCTGGGGCACCCGGCGGTGGATACGGATATGCCATTCGCACAGAAGGTCGCAGCGCTGCTAACCCCCCTGAGTCTGCATGATTTTCTCCTTCGTAATACATCTGTACAGTATTCATTCGCTCCCCTTCAAATTCAATTTATAATAATCGTAATGCTCTTCGCGAAGATGACCCAATCACTCCGTGAAATCGCGTTCGTAACGGTCTATGTCTGCCCGTTCGCTCTCGAAGAAATCAATCTCCTCTAAGCTTCGCCACTATTATTATGGTCAAATACTAGCACTTGAGATCGAGGGACCTACACACCTTGGTTCGATGGATCATCTTCCAGCCCATAAATAATATAGGATAGATTCCGATCATCGTGTATGAGAAAAGGAAGGATGGGATATTCCAGTTTCCTGGAAGAAAAACAGTATATCCTCCAACAAATGCCATAGTAAAAGTCCCAGCCAAAGCATAATATCTTTTCGTGCATTCTTGAGCGTACACACATAACGCAAATATAATTCAAAGACGTACGCAGAGTATGGTTGCCAGAAACTCTTGTGAGGTAGTGAATCGCGCGAGATTCCTTGTCTTTTCAATGCCTTGGGTTGGTAGGTTAGCTAACGCAGTTATTAGTGGATAGTGAAAGCGACGTACAGCATAGAAACGGGTATAAGTGAAGGCAACCGTTGCATAGTTCAATAGCTGCGAAGCGGTGACGAGGTTGACAAACCTAAAGAGACAGTCAGAAGGTCACTAGAACGGTATGCAAAGGCCTGGCGTACCAGTTCAAGACTACCGCAGCGTTATTTGAGAGCTGCAGGAATGCCATGGCTGAGATGGCAAGAGTTATCCCCACACAGTATATAGGCACACCACGCCCTGTGCACCGGGTCAAGAAGCGCGGCATCTTGCCTTCTAAAGCCAGTCCATACAATGTCCTGCTAGCGCAGTAGACATAACTATTTCCAGCAGAGTATACAGCCGTCAAGACGAGCGCATTGACAATATGCGGAAGAACTTTGATTCCCATATGTTGCATAGCGATAACATAAGGAGAAGCACCTGCACCAGGATGCGCATTCGAGATCGCATTGAGCAAGTCGGGGTCGTTGTACGGAACGACGATCCCAACGCTGAGCGAGCCGAGAACGAAGAACGTCGTGAGCCGGTAGAAAACACTGTTGAATGCCTTTGGGAGGACTTGTCGTGGTTTTCTAGCTTCACCAGCGGTCATTGCGACATAATCTGGGCCGGCTATTGTAAAAGAAGCTTGGATCAAGCAGGCAAGAAAGCCAAGGAATCGCCCAAGGCTGCCCTCTTTGATGAATTCAGCAAAGGGTGCCCCTGGAACATTTGATGCTGGGCCGGGTGTAAGCTTCAAAGTGCATACGTGTAGTGGAAGACTGACGTTTCCAGTAACGGAAGCCATATGCATCCCTGTGGGGGTTTCCTCCCACCATGGTGATAAAAGTGAAACATATCAGACCAATTGCCAGGATAACCTTCCCAAGGGCCAGCCAAAATTCAGCCTCTAGTGACAGCGTGAGTTGGAGTATTTGGAGCGAGAACACGCGGTCAAACCGTACCCCCATAATATTTCACAGCGAATAGATTCAAGAATCTGATGGAGAGTCAGGAGGGTGACACCATCGAAATATTGAAGGCCGAACTCACGCGTAGGTGACTAGTACAAAACATATGACTGCTGCCAAGGGTATCTCATCCGTCCAAAACTTGAGCACAACGTTGAAAGCGACAATCTCAAAGGGTATAAGTGCTGCTTCGAATACGAAGAAGTTGACCCCAGCACAAAAGCCGAGAGCTGGATCTACAAAGTGGTCGGCGTATCGTACCTGAAGGGGATATTAGCGAACTCCTGTCATGTGTCAGAGTAAAAATACAATTATCTTACGAAAGGTGAAGATATGGGGATCCAAGAAACCATCTCAGCTAGGGAAGTAAGCAAGAGCGCTCTGAGGATAGAAAGCATCGTACAGAGACAGTTGTTGATCGCCATAATGAAAGTCGACCATATCGTAAAAGCGAGGAAGAGGCTTGCTGAAATTTTGACTGAGTATCCCATGCAAATTGTATTATCCGGTTAGACGAACCTGGACCTCCTTTCGTTAGCGTCGACCCGATTTGCACGAAGAGGGCGGTTCCAATAGTTCCTGTACGGCGGCTCTTTAGCAAGCGCGAGAGCAAGAGGGATATGGGTCGCGAACCTCCAAAACCAATGAGTTGAATATGGCGATCCTGTTGGATAACCTCTTTGTATCGCCCACTAGCCAAGTAAAGCAAAAGCCATACCTTCAGTGTCCGACTAGTCTGGTCCTCAGACTGGAGTTGAGTGAATGGTTCCTCATTCTTTTCCCATTCCAAAGGCTCTGGGTTACTTTGACGAGACTTGGATGTCAATGAATACAGCCTCTTCGTGAGACTACCACGTTCCATAGCCAAGCGATGAGAGGGAGGGAAGGAAGAGAAGACGTAACATCTGCATGGCTATTAAAGTACGGATAAACCTTAGGCGATCGCGCCGGACATTGTGTGAGCCGATAACCAATGACGAAAGGATGGTCTGATTTGATATTCGGCGTGGGGCGCGGGGGACTATCTGGAGGAGTTGTGCGGCGGTGTCCGCTCAAATGGCCGATGCCGCTGCACTATATTTACGCTCATTGATGCATAACTAACGAGTACATAATGTCGTCACTACTAACTTGAAAGGGCTCTTTCAGTCCAAGTGCGCGCGTTCCTCGTCAAAAAACCGTATTTCCCCCAAGGGAACAATCTACAGGACGCCAAGTTCATGTGCGCGCTCGGGAAGAGTCACGTGAGCGTACCTTTGTTTTCTTCCACACTTTCCAGCCAAAGTAGAGGAGGGGTACAATGGCAAGTATCCCGTAAGAGAAGATGAATGTGACTGTATTCCAGCGCCCTCTTAAGAAAAGAGGATACTGGTATACAAATACAATAAAGATCAGGGCGACCATTGAATAGTATCTGTGCTAAATCTCAATTTCTTTCCATTTCAAGATGAAAGGGAAACCGACCCGCAAAAGGGTTGGAGATAGGTCCGGTGAGGAAGTTCTTTCCTGGATATCCCCTGGACCTTCATAGCCTGAACTACACATTAGCACAACAAGTCGTGTGTGCTTCGCTAAAGGCCTCACCTTATGGAACCTGATATAGGCAAGAGAGACGAAAGCGCGAGTAATGATACCAGCAGAGGAAAGTAAATTCAACAACCTATTTCCAAATTCCAGTAGCTATTTCCTTGTCTGGGGACTACTCACCAATTCAATACCACAGTTCCCTTTTCTGAAACTTGCATGAAAGCTTATTGAACAGATCAACATCCTGTTAGCGTTAACCTATTCAATGACTTACCAAGAAGAGAAAATAGGATCATAACGCCGACACTATAAACTGGCACTCCTTTCTTGTTGCATTTTGCCAGGAGCTTTGGGGCTTTTCCTTCCAGCGCAAGTCCGAAGAGAGTTCTGCTCCCGATGTAGAAGTACGTGTTCCCCGCAGAGAATACAGAGGTGAGAACCATTGCATTGACAATATCAGGTAAAACCTTGATATTAAGTCGTCGCATGGCAATGACAAAGGGGGATGCACCAACTCCTGGTTCAGGATCGGTCACTGACTTGACGAGGTCCGGGTCAGAGAATGGCACTAGGGTTCCAACACAGAATGCACCCAGGACAAAGAAAGTAGTTAGACGATGGAAGGTGGCGCTAAAAGCTCGAGGCATTATCTTGCGCGGTTCCTTAGCTTCGCCTGCTGCGATAGCCACGTAGTCAGGTCCTAGAAAGTTGCTGTGGTAAGCATTCTCTTTGACCATTTCTAGTAGACACAGGGAACATACCAACAATGATCAGGGCTGCTTGTATCATGCAAGCTGCAAATCCGTGAAAACGCCCTAAGGAGCCTGTGCTAATGTATTCGGCAAATGGAGCCCCAGGAACATTTTCAGCTGGGGACTATGATCAGAGTTTTGAGGATGGACGAGTAGTGGATCTTACGCTGCCAGTACCGAAAGCCAAATCTATCGTGGAGAGGATTCGCGCCAAGCATCACCAAGAACGTGAAAGCTATGAGTCCTATCATAAGAATCACTTTCCCCATAGACAGCCAAAATTCCGATTCTTTCAATTGTACCATTCAGAAAGGCGCTTGTTGGAGTTGGGGAGAGAGAAGTCACCTCCGTACAAGCGCACAGCGAAGATATTAAGGAAACTAGTGTCATGTCAGCCAGGCGAAGCTGAGAAAGGAATAAGTTCACATGTAGATCACGATAAGTGCTATGCTCATCGCCGTAACCGGAATCTTGTCTGTCCAATACCGCAGAATGAGGTTGAAAGCCACGATTTCGAATGGGAGTGCAGTCGCTTGAGTAAGAAAGTAAATCCAGCCAGCGCAAAAACTGAGGGCTGGGTCAACAAAGCGGTCTATGAAGCGGATCTGTTGGAGAGGGTGAGGGAGAGGACAAAGCTCCGCGACTGTTACGAACAAATGGCGACGAGATAGGCATCCAAACCACCATTTCAGCTGGGTTTCTATGATAAGGGCATGACTCTTTCGGAAATATAGGAAATAAGGCTCATACCCAGACAATTATTAAATGCGAGTATAACGCTTGACCACAAGACGAATGCGATAAGCATACTTCCGGGTCCACCTTGCGTCAGGGGCGTTCCAATTTGCACAAACAGGAGAGTGCCGATCGTTCCTTTTCATTCCGGTCAGCTCTCTCTAGATCAAACCTGTCGAAACTGGCGGCGTACCTCCAATTGCAAGGAGAGAGATATGGCGACTCTGTAACAAATGGTCATGCTTCAATATTATACAACGAGATAGGATTCACACCTCGAGGCTTCGCTGTGTCTCATCAATAACCTGTGTGCTTGGGTCACTTGTCGAGCCCAGCGATTTGACGCTATGGGTGGTGCTTATGATTTTTTCCCCTTCGGTATCATCGGATATACTCTGCATTGTTGTGGGAAAGTAGGGAAACCAAAAAGCGGACGCGAGGGAGCCTTTCTATCATGGCCAGAATGATCATTATCCAGCTTCGATACCGCTGGATGTCAGAACTTTGGGGCCTAGTTGATAACGCCAGATTATGAACCCCACTAAGTGGAGGGGCTGAATGAACGCATGGTCACGTTGGTAACCTTCTCGTAAGAATAGCGTGAAAAACGGGAAAGAACCATAAAGACATCATTTCCCACTGCATCCTACTCCAATCGGGCGTGTTATAGACCACTCGAGTGATTGCTTGAGAATATCGGAGTTGGCTTGGCAAGAACATTGAACTTATATTAGACTTCCGTTCGCACCGTATCATTGGACAGTGTTCCTACGATAAGATAGTCGTGTAGACAACGATGCGGTTAGAACCTCCACAGATCTGTCCAGCGTTCATGAGACAAGGCATATTGCACTCATACGAACTTGTTGACTGCCCAGGAGGATAAGTGACATTGCCACACCCTGTAGAATCATAAATAAGTTCTTGTCACACGACCAACGGGATGCAAGTGCCACTTACAACACTCTCTGTCAGAAGTGGAGCGAGTAAAGGGTATGTATGAGCCGGGGTTAGAAGGACACGAGCAGCCGAATACGCACTGTCCGTATTCCATACCAGCACTGGTATAACCTGAGGCTTCGCAGCCATCGATACACCTCTCAACCGTCATCTCTTCCGGAGGTATGGGAGTATTAGGCCATTTGGGAAGCAAACGTCTTCCACCCGTTCTGATTTTTTGTATATTAGATCTGCAAATACCGCGGCGGTATTGATCATCTTACGGCCATATGTCATCTCTGTACCCACAGATGAGTATTCCGAGAATAGCATGAACTATGAAAAACTTACTGCCAGCATTGAGTGAAAACCCAATTCTTATACCTTGGTAAGATCTGAGCGGGACCAACAGTAAACGGGACCTTTCCATTCTGGTACGTGGACAACGCATTAGGACCACCGCATATTTGAGTCGAATCACCAGAACACGCCGTGTAACAGTTCTGGGAGGGTCCATATTCGGCGTTGTACAGGAGTGCATTTCCACAGACTATGTAGGACGTGTCATTTAGCACATGGAGAGGCAAAAAGGACTTGCACTATACGCACAACATTCGTGATTATACTCCAATCCAGCAAACCCGAAACCAAGATTATCACATTGGTCGAGACAGTCCTGAACGGTCAAGAAGGGGAATCCTCCAACGAAGTGATGAAGGTTTCTGACCACTGGGTTGTCCCTGGAAGAAACGCAATGGGTGAGCAACGGTTTAAGTGATACGAGACGCACAACCCACCCAAAACATCCCAGATACAACCAATCCTTGTAGGACGCGACAGTCAACTGTGCAGAGACTTTCAACACCTAAAGAAAACACACATTTATTCAGCTTAACCCATCAAACATACTGAGGTGAACCACACTCACTGTGGCAAGAGCAATTCCAGTAATTCCAGACCACCTCATCTTCAGGACTCTGTAACCTTCCTGGGCCCGTCAAACCGCCATCTTCCCGTCCTTTTATCTGGAACCTGCCCTGGATGGTCCCGGAATTGAATGGAGGTTGAAAGGGCGAACAATCAGAGCACGACATGCACGTCGACATTCATATAGAGTTTGCCTCGGCTGGATTCCCAAGACCTCTCCGCAAACAACACGAATAGGACATGTTCTTCCGCTCAGGGGTAATAGGGGCTTGCATCGTCGAAGGTTATCGAAAGCAGGGATTAAGCAGGAGCAAACGGAGTATAAGGACGAAGGCCTCTAATTATGGTGGAAGAAGAAAACCAAACGAGCGTCAAGGCGTTTGATCTCCATTTGTCTCCCTACTCAAAGCGCACTTAAGCGCCACCTCCCTCTCACGCAGGTCAGTCATAACCGCTTACGCATTTCCTAAGGGAACGAGAGCGGAGAATCGATAGGTACTACGGTGTACGATATCTTACACAGAGAATGTAATGACATGGGTAGGCAATTGATAACATACGAGAAAATGTCCCACGAGACGAGATCAGTTCTACCCGAAAAAAAAGTAAAGGAATAGGAATGGGTAGTTTCAATTAGTTGACGTAGAAAATCAGAGGCGAGCGGAGATAGTCGCAAGATGTACGAAAATGCGCGGTATAAAAAATGCATACACATTTTAAGAAGGATAAGGCGAGATGGAAAAACAGATCAATAATGTCCCATAGAAATCCAGAAAAACTGAAATCTCCAAATCGAAAAAAAAAAATCAAAAGAAAAAAAGGTATTAAATCCCACCGAAGTATCAGCATGGTCCATTCAAAATCCATCCATCCATTCATTCAAAGTAAATCGCCATCAAACCCAGCATTGCCAAGGTTCATGAACCTCGTGACGCGTTTTTTCGCCTTCGCAGTTTGCACCCATGCTTTCTCCTCGTTCTCGTCACTAGTAACCCTCGCCGCGTGCCTCTCACACAACATCTTCCCGTCAATCTCCCAGTACTCCTTCAGCCGTTCGTTGCAAGGAGGATTGTCGTGATACTCGCACGTCATATGATCAGGATGGTACTTCTCGCCTGTGTGTGAGACGGCGCAAGGGCCCTCAATAGGCTGACCGCAGTGAGTAGCGGCACACAGAGACCGGTTTGCCTCATGGTAATGGTAAGCACATAAAGGCTTGCCGTCATAAACGTAGAAACTCTTGTCCGGGAAAGGTTGCTGTAAGAATAGAGTTCATTCAACGTCAGAAACGGCAAATTAGGTATTAGATATATAAAACGCGGAGCTTACATGGCAGACATGGCAATTGAAACACTCTTTATGATACTTGCCCTTTAATTGTCCATCGGCGGACGAGACAGCTTGCTTTTCAATCGGAACTTGGCAGCGACGGCACTGAATTCCTCCCGTTAATCGAAGGCCCGCCCACGATAATATAAGCACATACCTTAGGCAGGTACATATTCTTCCAGCACCTTTCGCATAATGCCCCTCCGGTGTCAACCTTCACCCACCTCCCATCCTCAATCCTCTTCTCGCACCGCAAACATACTCTGAGCTTCCGCACTTTCTCTTTACGAGCAGCCAGTGGTTCAAGTAAGGATTTATCACGATCATTAGTCGTCTTGGCTCGAACAGGAAGCTTCGGTGGTTTGTTCTCCGGGGAGTGGGGTGGAACTTGAACCGTGTTGCTTCGGTGGGGAGGACCACTGCTCATAGTAACGAAGCCAATGCCTTTATCTTGGTTTACTTCTCCGGTAGATTGTCGTTGTTCCGCTGCAGCGTGGTAGGGCGCTGGCGCCTCTTGGGGCGATGCCCCCAAAGCCACCTCCTCCATCAAGGTTTCCATCGTGTTGTCGAAAAGACCCCTACTAAGGGGTCCAGCCAATGGGCCTACGCTAGTGATCCTCGAATAAGTGCTCTTGGTGTCGTTACTGCTGCCACTAGCACTCCGGTGGCGACCGGTACCACCAAATTTGAGGCTAAGGGGCTTTGTACCTGACTCACTGGCCGAAGAATAAGATGAATCTCCCGAATCATCGCGCGAATGTGAAGCTTTCTTTTGGCCCAAAGGTGGGGAATGCACACGACCACTAGAACTGGTCGCAGTAGAATCGGAGCGAAGGATGGAGGATGTTTTTGTATCACTACCCGTTTGCGCCTTAGGATCGGCTTCTTCGTCGCCAGACGAATCGGCGTAAGCAAGTCCACATTCAGTGTCAGAGTCGTGATCCGGAAGTGGCGGGAGAGCCGTATCCCGCTTGAGCCCCTGGGATGTAGTCGTGCTGACACTAAAAGTGCGGAATAAGGGGCTATCACCCGAATATTTGGAACTCATGGTATCTCGAATGGTATCTCGACTAGATTCGCGGGACGTCCGAGGAGGGGGTTGTGTGACATCCCCAGATGCAGACATTGGCTCCGGACTAGCACTAAGGCCAGGTAACTTGTTCTTGTACTTGCCAAAGAAGGGCAAACGATCCAGGGGAGAAAGTCCAGTTCCGTTATTCATTTCCTCAACAGGAGACTTCGTCGGAAGAGGGAGTTGCTCCGGACTGGATGCCATTTGAGGTTGGAATGGAGAGGGCGTGCGTGGTAGTCTTGAGAGAGGTTCAGGAATCAACTCCGCTTGAGGGACAGGTGAAAGAGGTCCCGGAGAATGAGAGGAATAGCCAGAACCAGCTGAAAGAGGCGGCGTATCATTAGCTAAAAGTGGATAGCTTTAAACGAGTTAAAAAAACACGGAAGGAAAACGATTACTTACAACGCGAAGCGGCATCAATATCAAGGAATCTTGGGGGGTTCGGACGCCGGTCCATGGAGAACCCCACGGGAGCCACGAACATAGCTGCGCGTGCAGCAGCAGCAAATCCACGCCTACCAACACCTGCCATCCCAGCTTCCCCTCCCGATTTGGTATCGATACCCACCTCAGCTGTTGGTACGAAAGAATTGACGCGCCCATCAGCCCTGGCAGCAGATAGGGGGGGTGGAGGGAAAGACGACGATCCTGGAATGGAAGGCGAGTGATAAGGCGTCCCAGCATTTGGAGAGGAAACAGGGGGTGAGAGAGAGACGTTGGAAGTAGAGCGAGCACGGCCATCAGCTGGCCACGGACTGGTTGGAAGGTTTGGCCTGAGCGGAGAGGTGACCTGGGGAGCAAAATCTCGAGGCCATTGGGAAGACGCCAGCCTGTCATTTGCCGCGTGTTGTGCCAATGGACTAGATCGTTGCGGGAAACTTGAAGGGGGCGCTCCTGCGCCAGTACTGATACGTGGTCGCTCATTCATGGGCGAAGCGACGCGTAGAGGTGGCCGAGGGGACTGCGGGGGACGAATGGGGGGTGTACCGAGTCTTTGAAGGCCAGTAGGCGGACCGGGTGAGGCAACGCGGGTAGGGAAGGAGTTCGCCGCATTGGCAGGTGGGTGTGGTTTGTATGAAGGGTTGGGAATTGCGGGGACCGGGGGAGATTTTGCACAAATATGTTCTACTAGCTCGGCCATGGGAACGGGCTGATTGCAGCTTGAGCATTTTACTGTTGGAAGAACTTGAGAAATTCGTGTGGGCTGGTTGACCGACGGCGCGAGCAGAGAAGCCATTGTGACTGTAGAAAGGAATGGAGGGTTTGTTGAACGACCGGGGAGTAAGATGATGCAGGGTCAAGGAACGGCAGGGAGTAGGGTTGGTAAGTACACCTGGAGGATTAATCAAGATATATGATATTCCCAGCAACAGAGAGGATGGAAACCATGAAGGGGAACGAGAACCAGAGCAGAGGTCATTGTTGACTATCTCCAAATTAGGCTAATCGCCGTAACAACAAACGTTCTTACTCTCTCGACTCCTCACTTCAGTCCATCATATTTGTCTTCCTCTCATCGCTACCGTCCCCACTGCTAACAACCCTCATCGACGCTCCCAACCTGCGTCGTCGCCCCATCACCGGCAGTTTTATCCACAGCTGTGGACCCCAAATTCGCGCTTACCGAACACCTACGCGAATCACATACATTTCGTACTAGTCTCTCATGCTCCGAGAGCCACTGCAGTACGTGTATAAGCTTCCTGCCACTGCGAACATCAGAATGCATTTTGGCGACGTCTCGAGGCTCGCGATTGCCGTCATTTATGGACGTTTGACAGCAGCTGATCACGATTTAGTCCAGAACTTAGAAGACACATTTAGTACGTGGGAATGTTTCCAGGTTGCTTTTTGTGCTTCGGATAGCCAATCACAACCACGATCACTGAGTTAGCCCATCATATGACCATTCGACCGCAACAACTATCATAGAACCATCATAGAAACGATATGTATAACAAAGTCGCCAGCACCCATACTTGCTGCTCAGATCCCCCAGAGACTACGAGAATGTCCCAACCTACAGCCCAGTTGAAATTCCATCGGTTTTATGCGTTTGCCACCAACCGGCCCCGCAACACTTCTATTAATTCATAAATCAGGCTTCCCCATTTAACCGAAGTCCACGACCCCGTCGATCAACTAACTATGAGGAACCGACCCCCCCATTCAAGAGGGAGTATCCTCCGAGTAAATTCCCTTACCGTTAGCATCCTTTTGCCACTGTTACAGGTCAGGGGATTCATTTTACTGGGAATCCACAGAAATCTGGAGCTGAGGTTCACGGGACATTTGATGGCGACACCTAGAAGTCAGGCATCCCCAAGGACCCCCCGTGGGGATCGCAGTCCAGAATAATACCACATAGTATACCAGAAGCCCGTAGCCCAAACCGCTCTATGACACTCGTCTCGTCGCCGATTGTCATTGTGGGGACCGGCGGCTCGATGTGCAATAAACGCCTTAATCAATTCATTCTGATGATCGGAAGCCGAACACTCTTCTTCGATATGGTGTTCCCAGCGGGCGGGAGCCCTGCAGCCCCTCCTGCTCACATAAATAGGAGTCTAAGGTCAGGTTGTTAGTCCAAAGGGACGATGGACCATGTGAACAAATTCAGTCTAAAGTCTTTAACTGTCAGCCTAATGTCTCCAGGAAAGGGGTTCAATGTTTATTATAGTATCAACCTTCTTTCCGAGTTGTCCTCGTCTCACACTTCCTTGGGTTAGGGATTGGTGCGATGGCGGACGGCCGGGCCACCGAATGCACATGGCACATTACCCCGACACAAGAAAAAAGTAGCTAATAATGAAAACCAGAATGCTCACCATATGTGGACTCTGACCACACCCGATGCAACCAAGCCCGAGGAACCCAGAATATTTTGGACTACGCAACACAATATATTCGAGAATGAAAGTGCATTCGTTCTCCGCCTCCCCGTCTTCCAAAGCCGCAGCTATAACCTCGGTTGCTCAAACTATTGAGTTAAACCCCCCACCAGTTTTCTACCTCTGTGATTCTTGCTTTCATCTCAAAAGACTAAGAAGTGGATCTCATTAAGCGCATCACAGAAAACACCTTGTGGTTCACGGTTCTGGAAGGGGGAATTACAGACACCACGGGGCTTAAGACTCTGCGAATAAAGAAAATAATTCAAACTCTAAAGTGAAGTTGTATGTACATAGGGAGTTTTAATTAGAACTACATAAATCCATTCGTTGTGATGCTCCACACTTTCATTTCTCATGGTATATAAATAACATTGACTCGGAAATATCAACATTCTCATGGGATCGCAGGTACAATTACCAAACGGCCCGAAGACCCACTGTGAATTCGGGTGCTGTATCTTGTCGTCGCCTGCTATGTCAACTGCTCCATCTAAACCACAAGCGCAGAGCATCATCCTCGTTCTTTCGCAACATGATCCCGATGAAAACCCTAGCCAAATAGATGGTAAATGGCATCGGCCCTAACCAAAAAAAATAAACCAGTTATCCTTTATTCAGATTGGCACTATAAACAAACTACCAGAATATCATCAACGATACCGCATACGCAGGCCTTGACCGCGATGCGATTCAAAGCCGCAGATAGCCGGACACCAGAGTGGCTAGCGGTCTATGATGTAGTTTCGACCGATGCCGTCGACACCGCGCAGTATCCACGTCTACTTGGAAATACAGGGGAGGTAAACGGCCCAACCGCACCGCGTCTTCCTATCCTGCAATACCAGGCCTACACACTCATCAGAGAAAGCGTAGCAAAGCCCTACGCGCTCCCTGCAAGATATCTCCTCGTTGTTGGCTGGTCTATCCCAGCTCACCTTGACGAGGAGTACAATAGATGGTACGACGACGAGCACATGACCGAGGTGGCGTGGACGCCTGGATGGATCAGGGGAAGACGATACAAACTTGTCGAGAGCCAGGACATTGGACAGAAGCCAGGAGCCCCTACCTGCAATTACCTCATCTTATTTGAATGGGAAGACGATCATTACTGGCAATATATCGAGCGGAAGGACCATACTCCATGGACGAAGAGGATAATGGCAGCCGCAGGGGGCGTGAAAGTTAGGAGATATGAATTATATGGAGACTCCACAGTAGAAAGGCTGGGATCGACAAATTAAGACTGTCGTGTATCACACTGTGCCCCCTTGTACAATCAGTATCTCACTGTAGTTCTCTCAGAGTAACTTTACAAAAGTAAATGTACATGCAGGATCACTGTTCAGTAAAGCTAGAGCCCGGACGCCGAAGAGAGTCGATGTTGGAAATGTATGTTAATGACGTTCATCCGTGCTAGCCAGTCACAGAGGCACCCCATTGTCCTCAACCACCCAACCAGAGTAACCGCTTCACACCATACTCCATTTTGGCGTACATCGACGTAGTCCTCTGTGCTTCAGCAAGGCTGTAGACGGCGGTGAGGAGTTGGACAGACATGTGCCAACAAGTTCCCTTACCTGACCACATCTTCATTGGTGATAAAGTTCCCTTGACGACCTCCGCTTTCTACGCAAGCCCGCTGGATCGACTCGACGATGCGATCTACGACTTCCCGACAGTTAGAAGCACCGGCCACTTCCTCCGACGTCTCCGAGTATGGGCCACTGCCTAGACTAGAATCTTGCCGAATTCTTGCCGGGTAGATAGGGAGCACCTTGAAAGCTGCGAACGTTGTCTCCTGGGTACCCGATGGTGAAAATGAAGGATTGACCAGTAGGCGTGATAGTGTCGCCGTATTTTTACGAGAAGCACTCCATGTCTGTATTTGCAGGGGGAACGAAGTCAACGTTGGCCTTCTTGACACCGTAGTTGGAGTAGGAGGCTCGGTGGCGAGTGAATGGATGCTATTCCTTACGGAATAACTAGTAACACGAGACTCCTGGTTAGAGTTCACCCAAGTAATGATGAAACCGGCATTTTGTTCTGGATCACGGCTTGCCTCCTCGAGTGGTGACAAGATATATGCACCTAAGGTTCATCAACGCGGGCTTCTTGCGCCGAGTAGATCAACTGTTTTACACCTACCTTTGCTAATACCAGTTATGTCTCCAAGGGGAACTCTGGTATACAATTTTACCTTCTCAAGGGTATAGTCGTAACTCTGAAATGGAGCTGATGAGGGTCGCCGATATTGCGTTTCGGTGGATATCTCCTTACCACGATGTAGAGAGCTTTCATCGTCTATAAAAAGTGTGAGCAGCATTCCATGGAACTACAGACCCTTGCGACAAACCAAGAGAAGGACTTTCTCCTCAAATTTTAGTCCGATCTTCGTGTTCAACTCTTCTGGTGCGAACAAAGTCCATCCAGATAACAGCCTTTCGCCCTCAGACAGTACACGAGCGACAGAAGTGGCTATCGCCTCCGTACGAATTTTCGAGAGCCTGATGAGGTCCCGTGGGTCGGAAGATTGGAGCTTCAGGAGAAACTCTGAGAATACGGAGATGGTGCGGTTTCCCAGCATGAAATCAATAACTGCTTGACAGAACCAATCACTGAAGGTGGAGGTATACATTCTGGAATAGCGCCATGAGCTTCTTCTTCCCGGCCAATGTGACTCCTTACCTTGCCAAGGAATTGACACCGTCGTTCAGAAGTCCACTCAGATCACGCCTACCCGTCCTACCACGGTATTAGGAATATTTTATGAAAATAGAATAAGTGTTTAAAATGGAACCTCGTAAAGTCCCCCTGATATGGTATATTTGAAAGTGCTTAGTGGTGAACTGGTATAAATCTGTGGGACTGACTAACCTTTAACGCAGATGTCCCAGCACTGATGAGTGATCCATCAGCTTAAAGCTCAAGGTTCACATATATGAATGACCCACTAGGCGCGACTTATGGCATCGCCATTGTTTGCCCATACTGAAAACGGTATCAGGTGTATTCTGACCATCGTCACAAGAAGGTTTAGCTCACCATCATTGAATACAACGTCTATCTCCGGTCGTCTCGTTGTGGATGGATCGAGGAGGGCAAGAACTCCAAGCTGGCGGTGCATAACGTACCGGGCAAATGCCGACTGCAACAACTGTAAGTCCGAGAGTTTCCCAGAAACGCGCTGGGAAAGATAGCCATACTTGTACTACATTAGTTCTGTCGAGGCAGTCGATACAGTTGACACGAAAAATGCCTTTCTGCTGTGACAGAACCATATCATCGCATATCCATAAGTACCTGGGGCGAGAATGTTGGATCAGCAACCCCAAATAACACAGCTTGTCTAGCACTCACCCTTGACTCTCGAAAGTGCGTTCCATGTGATCGATCAGTTTGGATATATTTTCATACCTTGATCACCATCAGCGCCTGCAGTCAAATATGAGAAACATATGAGCGCACTTCATTCCCTTGGTCTCTGCATGGAAATCATACTCGTGATATCTAGATTTCCCATGAGAAGCAAATAAAGGGATCCTTGGCCTTGATACTCACTGTGCGTCTTTAAGCTGTAGCTCTTTCATATAATCACGATATGCTTGGGTAATTGCACCTTCCTTTCCCTGTTGTTCTGCGAGGTTGACAATCGTCTAGGGCATGTTCACTTTTGGTTATACTAAACCTCTATGGATGACTTACATGGGGTCCATATAATGGTATCGTCCTCTGTAGATGGCGCTGTAGTGCTTCGAAGTTCTGTTCATGCGTGCGATCGGACGCGAGAACGGGCGGTGGCTTTAATCCATACCCGGTCTGGCTCCAGAACAAAGGAACTGAACCAAGTTAGAAACGTTCAACCCATGCAGCTCACAACTCACTTGAACCCCGAATCTGGGTATAGCTAAATATATTTTCCTTGGCTTCACGCTACCGGGACGTAGCCGTCAGTTGCTCGGACCGCGGGGAAAGCACGACGAAATACCTCAACTCGCATAATTGTTTCTGTTTCAACAAAATTAGCGACATATGCTTCTTCATCAATCCCTCGCCGCTGATACCGCAAACCCGCACGGTCTCTCGAACGACGCGAAATAATGACGTAGTCCACATGGCACCCCTCCTCACCCTCTCCGAGTTCGGATGGCGCCGTAAAATGTGCCAACTGAAAATAGCCTTGCATTATGGGGAGTATATACGAATGGAGCTACGATGAATACGTTAGTCATCTGGCAGGAGGGAAAATTTGCCCAAGCCTTACATACCCCGGCGTCGATAAAGTGTTTCAACATCCACTCATTCCACCAGAAGTGTTTGTCAACACGACGCCAGAGTGGCAACGTGGGGTATGGTTCTGCGATGGCAAAAGCCTTGGTCCCGGGCGTTGGCCCTGAGGATGAAGGATCCGTCTCGGGGGAAGGTAATGCACCGAGACCAGCAAGGAGATCATGTTGCTTCTGGAACTTCGCTAACTGTTCCTGTTTGTGCTGTAAAGACCGTGTGATATCTGTTCCAAGGTTAATATTGGTTGATAGGTATTGTAATTGCCAAAATTTGTACCAAATGTATATGAGAAGTACATCCCACCCTTGGTAAACTCCCTTATACATTCCCGGATAACCTTTTCTTCCAACTCGGAGTGTCGTTCTTCGGCGGTAGCTGGCGCCGGTGCTGTCGTATACGGAAGCATGGGGGGACACGGTCTAACTTTCGTCACCGACTAGCCTCATATGGCTTGTATCTGGGGGCTTGGAACCCCGTGACTACTCATTTGTGATGAACGTCCCGTTTCTCCTTTTTATCTTGACCACTTAGTCACCGACGCCGGCCAACGGCCGGATGCTGAATGCTCACAGTGACCTAGGATGGGGTATTGCTGGTAGGTGTAGAGTTTGTTTTCCAAGCTTCAAGGACAATCCGGTCGATGTACCTGGATACAGAGGCATTGGGGGACACACTTGTCCGGTCCCGCTCATGATAGATCAGGTGTTACTTGTGTCACACTTCTGCCCATCTCGCCCATAAACGGAGAAGGTACTCGGCGTGTTCCAGATATGCCGTGTCGGGCGCCAGCTCTGGCGACCACAAGCCAGAATGACAGGTCACCGTGGGCGTTCAGGATCTAGGCGTTGGCCGGTGTTGGCGACTAGGTAGTGGAGGCAAGAGGGACGCCGGTCACAAATGAGTAGTGACGAAGTTCCAGAGACCCCAGCCAGATACAAGCAGTATGAGGCCGGTCGGTGACGAAAGCTAGATCATGTCCTCCTGCGCTTCCGTACTAGGTAGAATTACATCCTTCACAGAGTCTCTTGGCACAACAGCTCAATAAGGTTAGTGGATGACTACATTATTAAATTTCACCCTAGTACCAGTTTGCAAACCATGTGGTACTCCATAGGGAAGTATGGGCCAATAGAAAACCAGTGGGAACGCTTCACACAACAGCACAACGTTTATTGGTATATACCTCGGCGGCGATGCCAGTCGAAGTTCTTGGATCCATCCGTTGGTATTGTGGTTGGGCGCCACGAGGAATCGCATTGCAGATCTCTATGGCTTGAATTAAGCGAACAATCCCCACAAACATTTAAACCGACCTCGGAATGTTGAAAAGCTATGGTTTTCAATCACGTCATGAAATTATTGTAAAACCTTTTTGAATTGTTAAATTCCGGAGCACCTTGCTATCTCTGTCGCAAGTGCCAACCTATGCTACTGTGATATAAATGATTCATCGTCAGTACAGTGGTCACATGGAAACCCGATACCCAGTGTGTGCAAAACTACAAATGGGGGTCTTGGTACACGACACTGTCACTTATGGGCGGCGAACAGCTGCGGAGAAACATTCCCGGTGCGAAGAAATCTAAGACAGGAACACCGTATGTAGCGGTGTTGAAATACCAATGAAATGTGTCGGCAGATAACGAGATGTGAAACATATTCTTGATTTGGAATACAACCAGTCGATATGATATATGCTACCGCGTCCATGGCCCTCCCTACATGCAGCAGCTTCATTCCAGATAGTGAACTTATGTCATTGATCGATTATTGGCGGGTACCAGGTGCAACCTCGTAGGTCTCGATACTGACCTTTCCAGAGTTACGACTCGTGCTCTGACCATTTTCGACGGTATCCGTATTGTGGGCTCGCCCCTCGGCCTGCACAAGGCGCCTGTTTCTCTGGGAGAGGTGGCCATGTTCCAACGCCTGGGGGGTGACGGGCCTGTCTGAGTCGGCTAGGAACACTTCGTAAAGAATGACAGCAAAGATCGTCGCGGGAATATTTGTGAGGGCCGCAATAGCGGCGTAGCGACCTCCGGCAGCTATGATTATGAAAATTGACTTTAACTTGCGGTGAAACTCAAGGGTGAAGCAAACACATACCTTCCGTACCCCATATAGACAAAGCCCAGAGGCGCCCACCGACGTCGCGAGCAGCGTTCATCG
>MU151176.1:4091-45534 GCA_015584085.1 Macrolepiota fuliginosa MF-IS2 | reverse complement strand
CACCCTTGGTAAACTCCCTTATACATTCCCGGATAACCTTTTCTTCCAACTCGGAGTGTCGTTCTTCGGCGGTAGCTGGCGCCGGTGCTGTCGTAGCAAGGATCGCCTCGATCACTTCTCCAGGACCTTCCTTCGCTTCCTGGATGATCTTGTCTAACACTTCTTGTTCTTGGACAGCTGACCTGGGAGGTGGTACGGGAGGATCCTGTACGCCATCAGCGTTACGTTTAGAAAGCCTATTCCAGAAAGACAGCCGCGCAGCGACCGTCTTAAAAATAGGGGATGTTGTAATGGACTGTTCCGAAGACGGTGTCGACATGCCCGAAGTGATAGACTGCGGCGAGGCTGGGCGGAGTCCCTCCTCGCTGAAATCTTGCTGGATGGGAGTAACGAGCTTGACCTGAGGATCCAGAGAAAACTGGACGCGTGGAGAAGACGGAGACGGCGATTCTACAGCCAATTCGTTCAACTCTTCGCCGACTGTTTCAGCGTCGATTGTTGAGGTTTTTGGAATAAGCGATGGCCTCGCAACATTTCGGGAGGAGATCACTTTGATTGCTGAGAATGCTTCTTCTTCTAGGAGAGGAACTGCAGCCACACTCTTGATTCCATAAACCCTATGGCTAGCATCCAGAACTAAAGTATGTCAACGCTTCGATGCGGCTCAACAACGCATGTAACGCACCGCTTCCAGCTTCAGATCTAGACGTAACGACGAAGAGATATGAGGCTTACAAGGCCGATCAACACAGGTTGACAATCAACTGAGCAAACCTACTCGAGTACAACTCCAACACACCAACAATACCATAGATGACTGCGCTTTCAGACCAGTGAAACTCCTCTCCTCCACTCAAAACCTCTTCAACATGAAAAGTCTTTCCCCATGAAAGGCGGAGAAAGGGTCTGGGGACCGCTGCCACACCAGGCAGGTGAGGGCGTATCAGTAAACCATCCTTGGTCGGCAAGATTGCGAGATGATCGTGGGGATATGGGTGCGGTACAGGCGGGACGACATATTTCGGCTGTAATCCTGGAGTATGTGCTACCGTTAAGCTTGGGACATTGGTACTTGCGTGATCCGTGTTATCGCCAATAAGCTCAGATAGGGGTTCGTTGGGCAGGGCCGGAGATTTGGAGGCCTTCGCGAAAAAGCGCTTCATGAGTCCAGGATACCTACCGGCGACCAAAATTCCAAGGTTACGGTAAGTAGTAGAGTTAGATTGTGAGCCTGGGCTCAGCAGATGGATAACACAAGTGCGTGACCTCAAGTTCGGACATCATTGCGTTGCCAGGCCATGACATCACCAAATAAAGTATCCAACCAGACTAATACACATATTGTCCACACATTACGATACTATAAATCTCAAGGAACCTCTAGTATATGCTACAAGCAATAGAGGGAAGTAAACACGATAGCTACAAAGCACAACAACGAATCAAGTGTACGGAAAATAATGTTTTAGCCTATGATGTATATCCATGAGGTAAACCTTTTTGGGATTCCCCTTGCGGGCCAGGTGTGATAGGGCTGGGCTGTGCAGAACCCGTGGGTTGCGCAGAGCCTTGTCGTTCCGACGGTTGCTGTTGTGGGCCTTGAGAAAAAGGTGGCTGTCCAGAGCCTGATTGGGGGAAGCGGTTAGAGAAGAAATTATCCCATTGATCTATAAACATGTCAGAATCAGCGCTTGGAGAGAATCAACAACACTCACGCCAATCAAACATCGAACCAGGAAGCCCTTCGAGAAAGCCGTTATCGGACATTTCATATTCCGCCAGGTTGACGCTCTGACCTCCATCAAGCACATTCATGACCTGGACGTTCCCTTGGTTCTGCGCATTCATAGCAGGGTTCAAGTTCCCGTAGTTGTCGCCCGACTTATTCAATGGTGTAAAGTTGACCATTGATGAGGGTTGTTGGGATGTTTGTCGCTGTTGCTGGGATACTGAAGGTGTCTGGTTTCCTGTGCCTAATTGGGAAACTATTGGTGAGTTTTGTAGGAAAGTGGGCATTGGGAACGTGTGATGCTTCACCTTCGTCATTTTCGCCCGACGTGATGACAGTGCCTGCGGGGAGATCTTTGATGTCCTCCTCCCGGGTATCACGCGTTTGGGCAACAAAAACACCTCCTCCAGGTCTTGATGGATCTTTGCGATATTCCAAACTGATTGGGGGTTTGGGCGTGACTCCACCGGTCGGGTTAAGCGCAGGTGTTTCCATAGGAAGTGGAGGCCCCTGTGTGGCTTCATACAGCAATGCGATGATCTCCGACGTCTGGTGGGGTTTGTACAACCAGTGCAGGGTGCAATCAATTAGTTAGTAACGTGCCTGTCACAATGAGAGAAAATAGGTTACCTTTCGCCTCGCCGACATGTGCTCGGGGTTGATAGATTTCTCCCATCTCCGGATGCAGTCCCGTAATTTGCGCAGCTTGTCAGCGGCCTCTTGATCTTTCCGGCGTACCCAAGTGTGGTACTGTGGAGCCATCCATCAGTATATCCATGACACCTACTAGGAACCACGTACTTGGACTAGTGCACATGATGTCGCAGCATAGGCCACCAATAGCCATACATCATAGATCTCTTCGTGGGCGTCCAACCAATCAATAGCTTCACCGGTAAGCCGTACGAGCCCCGTCCATTGCTCGACCGTCAATCCGAATTTGAGGTGTGCAGGACATGTGTAGCTGATACGCATAAAGACACGCCAAAACATCATGCATAAACATGCATAGAGGAAATGCAGGATACCTGACGAATATTATTCTCAAAGTCCAAGGGACAAAAAAAATACAATGCTCACCTGCATTGCGTGGTGTCTCTGGACCACGAAATTTAAGGTTTTCCGGAAGTGACCGTTGCCAATCTTCGATGGCTTCAAGCAGTTTATTGAGGTCTTCATCGGTGGTGAAAGCGAGACCAGAAGGGCTAAATATGGCGTTAGGGATGCGTGTCGGGGCGTGGGGTATCCTACTTGCCTATAGATTGCTTTGAGTACCCGGCCGAGTATGACACTTAACCGCACAAGCTCATCCATGTAGAGATCATTCTCATCATCTGAAGAAGGTAGACGCGCGTCGCAGTCTTGGACATCAATCATATAAGGGTGTCCATACGCTAGACTTGTCCTAGGGGCAAAGTTGAGAGCTCGATTCGCCACACAAAGTATGGGACTTACCACCGATCACAAATTAAACAAGCCCCCCAGAGACGGCGTCTGAGCTCAAGGTTCTGATTAACTGATTCAGCACGATGCAGGCCGAGATCTTGCGCCTGAGAAGGTGATTAGTGACGGGGTTTGGATTTTGTGACTCCCTGACCCACCATCCTGATGGCAGTCCCAAGGCGGACCCACAAAGCCGAAAGGGCGTTTGGAACGAAGTGTGAGTGACTATCACCAGTCATAGATAATATGAGAAGTGCTTGGACGTTGGCAATTGAAGGTGTGGAAAGAACATCATCAGCCTTGATGACATTGTTGACGGCGAATCGTATTGAGTCAAATATTCTGGAAGGGATTTCACGTCGAGCAGCAGCAACGAGGCACATCGAATAAAGCAAAATAGGAGGAGGGTTGGGGTTCGAGAGGAATTCAACTTGAGTGACCACTGGAAGCATAGGAGCAACGTCGGTAAAGTATGAGTTGACGAGTTTTTCTATCACATCCTTCTCGACATGCAGTTCGACCGCCTTTGGATGGGCTAGTTGTTGTTCGTCGGAGGCGGGCTTCTCGACGGTGATAAGACCATCCCCATTCTTACTGACCTCGAAGTTGTGTTGGTATCGAAGGTCGTAATTCTCATATATACGTGAATTGATAGTGGCTTGAGAATGTATTAAGTGGTAAGGTGAGGTCGGCCCTAAAGCGTTATGTGAGTCCGTTCGAGACTCTGAGGAGGAGCTTAAAAATTTGGAGTAGTAGTACTTACCGAAAACGCCAACATCGCGTCGAGGAGCCGACTCATTACTAGGTGAAGGAGCGGCGCGGTTGTTAACTTCAGCCTTATCCTTTTGATTGACGGCTGCAGCCACGGCTGCCTCTTCTTCCAACTTCTTTTTCTTAAACCTTGTTTCCGTGATAGGCAGGAAGAAGGTGCACTCGAAGGAAAATTGTTTGCAGTGTTGACAGATGGGTGGGTCCTGAGGCTGACAGTCAGACCGCAATATTCCCACTGGAATAGCTATACTTACCATGTCTGGAAGAATATCGCAGCGTATTTTACGAGATCGACATGAATCACAAGCGCGTTGCTGAAAAGAAGGGGTGAATGAGAACTACGGTGATTGACAACAACACGCGTAACTCACAGTCTTCGTACGCTTCTTGAGATCGACGATACTTTGCGGCGCCCCCGGCTGCTGAGTAGGAGGTCCGCGAGGAATATCACTCCCCGAAGCACCCGTTTCTTCATCGGAACCCTTGTCGCCTGGCTTCCCGAGAGATTCTCCGGGCAATGATTTGCCCCGCTTACGTTTCCCCGCCCCTCCAGAGGATATCATAGGCGATGGAATGGCCTGGGCATGTTCAGGGTGTGCGCCCGAACGTGGCGGAGGATACATTACCATCGGATGTGGGTAGGTGGCATATGAGGGATAGCCGGCGGGTGGATATTGGTGTGGCTGCGCGTGCATTGGGTACGCGTAATGCGGGTGGTGGGGAGGCACGCCAACATGGGGAGGCTGCCCATGCATTTGTTGTGGATGTTGCTGCTGATACCCTTGCTGCTGGTGCTGCTGGGAATAAGGCGACCCATTGATCGGATATGAAGGATTCATAATGAACGTAGGAGGAGGAGGGTACGGATGATAAAAGTGTCCACGGGGAGGGTATACTGGGTAGGTGGCTGTCAGGTACGAAAGGAATGTTTCGGTATTCAGCATCGGGTTGCATAGCGACTTGAGAGCGTGGAGGAAATATCCCCAACTCACATGATGGATATGGGTATTCTCGCAGACTAAACGTACTTTCCTGACGTTCGCTTGTTTCCTGGTCCCTCGATCTGTGGGATAGTCTCGAGGTGGACTCTGTCCGTCTTCTCTGCCGCGGCTTGCGGGTCGCCGGCTTGGGAGAGGCTTGTGTCGGCTGGGATGGACTTTGCGTCGGAGTCGGCGGCAGCGGCTGGTGCGGCAACGGCTGCGAGGGGTTAGCAGGAGAGCTTGGTTCGCCGGGAGGAGTTGTCATTTTCCTCCTGGAGTTCTCCGGGGTTATAAGACTTTCCAATGGGCAATCGTTGGGCCGCCGAGATGTGACCAAGCTCCTCCTTCCGAACCTGTAAATCTGCTTAGCTAAAGCTCCTCCGGACTCGAGTCCTGCAGCCAGTCCCTTCGGTTCCAATACTGTATATGAGCCCCCTAAGCCGATTGTGCCTTAGTACTAGACGTAAATCGTAGCCAAGATAATAGAGAGAAACCCCAAAGATTGTGGACTTGCGGCTGGTCTTGATGGGTGGTAGTGCCGAAGAGGCCAACAACCATCACGAGTAATGCCGAGTCACAGATGTAAACTCCGCTCGAATTTTTCTATTTTACGAAGCCAGCGACAAACCAAACAACACGATCTCAGTACGATCTGGGTGATCTGCCGAATACAAATTCTCGAACCTTCATCGAATCACTTTTTGCGATCATTCACTTTGTCCTACATTCCCAAACATGGGAGATGTCGAGACGTTCCATCCGTCCCTATTTCGCGTTAAGCATATCATTACTACGTCAAACAAGGGGTAGATCCCCTAACATCCTAAGCCGTTGCGACCGTACTCTGAGGCAATTCGTATTACGAGGACGGGACTCAGTACTCAGGTTCCAGATTACATTCAGAAAAGCCTGTGTGGCAGGTCGAAGCTTCCATCCCGATGTCATCAGGGATGATCTGGAGGGTGCACGGTGATGCACACGACCCAGAAGACCAATGCGTCACAGGAACCATTCCCCAAGCATTCCCACTGCTCGTGCTCCGGCGGCAAATCCATGAACCAGGAACCTACCTCTCTCCTTCAGGCTTCAGTCTCCAATCCCCTTCCTCGTAGTCCACTTGAACGTGGGCATCTTCTTTACTTACGCCACCCGGTCCGAACGCACCCCAATATACCCTTGCAGAAGCACAGCAACCCTTCAATCTTTCTGGGTCGAGCGGAACGGGGCAAGATCGTCGGAGAAACCAGATTGCTTGGTCAGCACCTGCCTGCTGGGCTGTGTTCGCTTTACTAGGCTTTACCACACCTCGAAATCACCCTTCAACGCAAGTCCCCCGTTTTTCCCAGCACACATGTTCTCGCGCAACCTTATGGATGTGGAGCTGATGTCTCATCAGTCCAATCAATTCAATTTTGAAACATTTTCTTCTATCCTCGTTGGTGGACCTAGAACGTCGAAGGGTGTTTCGCGCTCACCGTGGAAATAACCTCACGCTAGCCAATCACGACCAACCCTAGAATAAATAAACGATATTATGGGGGTATCCAGATGTGGTTAAAGTGGTATGTTACGCAACAAGATGAACCGTTTGCCCTCGAGAACCCCGCTAGGTTACTAAAGGACCACTAACTATGCGGCCCGTCCCAGATACCTCCGCCTCCCTCTGTGAAAGCCGGGTTCACTTCCCGCTTGTCCTCCGTTGCGACCGCAGATGCATCAATCCATGAGTAGCCTGGAGTTCGACATAGCACATTTATGAGATTCCATCTCCAATTGCCATGAGAGAATGGGTTGGGGGGTGGCGCATCCGGGATTAGAGACTTGTGTGCTTGGTTTCGAATCTGTGGGCAGGGAGACAAAAAGGGTCAGAAGGACGGGAATGAATGGGGAACAAGGTCGTCGGTTAACCCTCCGTTATCCATTCATAATATTCATAGATGACAGCCGAGGGTAACACGGCGGCGAAAACACACCTGTTCGATTGTTGTTATATTAAGAAGTAGAAGCTGCAAAAAGGGACCAAATCAGTAAATCGTGTTCCAGTTTAAACCAAACTCGGTCATTAGTCAAAATCCACGAGACAACGCCGAGCACGAAACAATTTGCTTGGTGGATGAAAAAGGAACTAAGAAACCAAATCACTCACTCTCATATGGTATGAAAGAAGCGCAGCAACAGGCCAAATGATCAAGATTGATAAACAAAACGCAACAGCACTTCCAGCACCCCGCGCTAATGCATGCCGGAAATCCAGATTCTCTCGAATAGTGAGCAAGTACAGATGCAATGCCGATGTACAAATGATGAGAATCAATGTCAAAGTCTACGTGACAAAAGAGTATGTCAATCATCTGTGTAGCAACGAAGATCGACTTACGGCTGAAAACAACAACACGAAGAATGTTGTATAATTACGACGACCTACGCAGTTATTGACCCATTGGCAGTGATGGTCACATCCATCAACACAATTGTCGCACTGCGCAATATTTCGTCATTGAGTGATTGTTTCGATCGATGACCCGAATATACACATACCATTTTGCAATGACTTGACCGCGGTGGTCGGTAAGTTCTGCAGGTCGGGCAGTATTTTGTTCTTACCCTAAATAAAAATCATGTAAACAAGTGCTTCCGGGAAGCGCTAAATGCCTTCTACTCACACGTCATTTCGAACCTTCAAGTCTCGAGGCATTGGCGCCCGGGACCCTCCATCCGAAGGTGTTTCACTCGAGTAAGGTGGGTCAGGGTCCAGTTCCCGAGGTAAAATCCCAGGATCGGTCATCGCCTATAGGTACACCAAGATGGTTCAAAGTCTGGCTCGATTTAACGCTGGGGAGTCGAAACATACCGTTGCCAGCATGGTAGATATCACCAATAGCGCCATGTAGATTCCAACCGCTGCCACAGCAGGACTCTCATTATGCCACCACCATACACATGTTGTCCCGAACCAAACACCAGCGATGCCGAGAGCGAGAAGAAACGAGGTAATAAAGGCCCAAGGTGAATCACCGCCTGTTAGGACGTGACCTCCGAGGAAAAACCTGTTGTTGGACGGATGTAGTTCGTGATTACGATAAGGCTTCTTTGTGTCAGGATTAAGGATGGGCATGCTCGAGAGAGGTGGCCGGTGATCAGGAGGTCTGGGAATGAATGATGGATCGGGTGAAATCGAAGTACGTAGGCCGGAATGACGGTGCTCGACTCCTAAAGTATCGCCATACATGCCAGGAGATGATGTCCGTTTGCAATGAGTAGGTGAAGTAGGTAGACTCGAACCGTATCCTTCAAGTTCATCCCTCCGTTTGCCTTCAAACGTCCCACGTCCTTCGATAAGTGTGGGACGAGTGCCTGTTGCTTTCCTCACAGACTCGAAGCTAAGCCCTCTGCTCAACCCCATCACCTTATCGAAGCTGGTTCGTACGATATTCCTTGGCGTGAAACTAGAGGTTGTGCCGCTACGTTCCCGGCTCACAGATGGTCGGCCGGTAAGATGGCTCGGCCGGTCGACGATGGGGAGCAGCGGCTCGCGGCTCTGCTTCAAGCGCTTGGACGTCGAAGCATCCTGTGTACTGGTATATATGTGATCAGTTCCTCTTGATCCATCGAGTTGGTCATCAAAACTTTCGGAACGCCGGTGATTTACGTCGCTAAGCTGAAAGAACTCGGGGTCCTGAGCCCCACCCACAATATCATTGGCGGACGCAACAGAGCTGGGACGAGAGTATTCCGGTTGGTTATTGGGCCTTGAAGGGCGGAAAAATGACATTGAGGGTTGGATGCCGCCAGCATGGGTGGTGGAATGAAGGTGTGCGAAATTTGATAAGGTTGGTGAAGTAGGGAATTGAGTGTCGCCAGGAGGTCGATTAATTACGTGCGGCAAGGGGCGTGAAGACGGCGGAGTACTTGCAGTAGTCAGGGCACTGACTGTGGTACTACCTTGAGGCCGTTGGATTATGGATGGGGTGAGGGTGGTAGGTAGAGGAAGCTGTTGACTCTGTGAATTGTACCGGGGGCTAGGGGGACTGGAAGGAGAGACCGCAGAAGAGAATGGTAAATGTTGCGAAGATGACATGGCAGAGTTATGTACGAGAGTAAAATAGAACGAGTGAGTTGAGGGAGCTGTTCGAAGTGCGTACGGCTTGAAGAACTATGTTCTTTTTGGCGACATAAAAGAGGAAGAGCGGGCGCAGGGTGTCAAGAAAAGCAGATACAGCGTTGAAGGGGAGAGATATAGATCAAAAGCAAGAGATACAGCGAGCGAGACTTTGCGTCCTGAGCGCCAGAAGAAAAAGACCTCGTTTGTTGTCACAGTTGGCGTTGAGAACACATCATCTCAGTATGGCACCTGGTTCCCACGCATGATACCCCTGTCGTCATACCCTACTTTCGTCATGAAGGGCGGAGAGGACAATTGTTGTCTCTGGATCCTGGTATCCTTTTATTCGGGTCTTTCCTCTACAGAACTGGACCGGTAGGTCGATATACTCCAGGACTCAATGAAAATAAAGAGTGCCAGTGAACTCTGAACCATATATAGAAGGTCAAAGCGTGGATAGTTACTCGTCTGAGGTAGTTACTAACATCCGAGCTGGCCAAATTGATGATCCGAGAGTGCATCTTCCAGTTCTCATGAAAATGGCTCAGTAAGCTGATAATGTCAATATATGGATATGAAACCCCCCCACCTACCATGCGGAAACCCATCTGACGAAGGTCAATGGCCAAGCTTTCAAACTCGTACTGGGATGCCTCCTTATTAAATAGCTATGCAATAATCCTTTGAACACCCCACGCACGGTCAGGTCACAGATCATTGCGTGGGTGAAATGAAAGATGTTTCAGCGGAAAACATCCTTTCTGAGATTTGGTGTGATATTGATTTCACCCAGTCCCACAATGCTTCTGCCAAGCCTGGTAGAATGCAGGTCGCCTGGGGTCTATTAATATTCCGACCCAACCTCCCAAATAAAAAGTTCACAAACCCGCCTATCCGGTCGAGAGAAAGAAGGCCGTATCGGGTGCCGGTGTGAAAGCAGAATCGGTACATGTACCGTGGTACTAAAAACTTGTGTATAGATGACATACTTAGCATGTCAGAATACCAGCAGTACTCCATCCGCGAAGCATTCTTTTGCCCCGAAAACTTCTCTTGCATATGGCTTTTCCTGAGTACTACCGATGTATCCTTGTTCCCGGTGTGTCCGAGAGAAAATTTTTAGTCCCATCGTGTTGAGTAGTATGATTAAGAGCGTTCCGTTCCAGATGTGTGGACAAGCGGAGTTCCTCGGCGATGCTAGGCACCGAAAGATCGTTGATTCCGAATGCTCAGGTTCTCAGCGCCCTAATAAGTAGGGAATGGATACGATCAACTACACATGTAGTGGCGCGCGTCACATATATCATACTACCTGTCGGTGAAGAGACTAGAAACCACACTAATGAATCCGAGCGGTGGTTTGATGTCTCCGCGGAAAGCGACTAATCCCCGACTCTGAAGGAATTCTATCCAAGTTCTAAAAGCCATAGATCTCGAATCCTTGACCTTTGTGCAGAATTGCGCCACGACTCCCTAAATCAGGATAATGGTTGAATGTGATTCTGGTGATGCGAGCGGAATTTCCGTTCTCGATGGTGTTACTTCATCATGATTGGCTCCCACCAACCGGATCCAGTACCTCCGTCCTTTCTTCCTGAACAGCACAAATTGATTTGAATGAATACCTCACAGGACTTCCCGGAGTCACTTCTCGTAGACAATGCTCTCCTACTTGCTACGCTTCCCAGCCTTTCGACTCCCCAATTTTTGGTTCCTGTCATCACGCATGCAACTTCGACTACGCGAAAGCGGCTTGTCATTGTTCTGTTCTCTCGGTTCTTCAACACGGAGACCCCTCACAGCCATCTTGATCAGGGCTACCTAGCCTCGCAGGCCATCTCGCACACGGACAGATGGCGGGCGGTCCAGGAAATTCTGACGTATGTCTATGTTCAGGCGACCAAGGTTGCACAGGATATGGGAAAGGTATTGATGGAGATCGACGTGTTACTCAAGGGTATGAACGAAGATGTGGATGAGAACTTAGGGGTCGGGATGGAGATCGGCTTTCGCGTCAGCGGAGGTATGTGTCATGCATCTATGTAGTACCGGTGACCTAAATTCTCTCAACATGCAGATGCCATCCCTGTACCACTGCCAGAAAGTGTTAATCTCCTGAGGTCCTCATACATCCGGGCGGGAGAGCGGGACCCTGCAGCCCATTCCGTCATCACAACGGAAGCCTCAACTGCAGGTAATGTATACAACCGACCCACAACGTACCCAGTGTCTGCACTTGGTGGCACTTTCGATCATCTACATGCTGGACATAAGATCTTGCTGTCGATGGCTGCTTGGATTACAAGCGATAAGTTGATTGTCGGAATGACGGGTATGTCTCTCTCGCATTACCAGTGATTTTCAAATGAACCCGCGGTACAGATGATGCTCTACTACAGAATAAGGCCAATAAACATGTCATGGAGGATCTTACACAGCGCACCAGGAGAGTGAGGCAGTTTTTGGAATTCTTCAAGCCTGGACTCTTGTACGACATTGTGCCTATCAACGATGTATATGGTCCAACTGCCTGGGATCCAAACATCCAGGCCCTTGTCGTCAGCAAAGAAACGCTCAGCGGCGCAGCACAGAGTGCGTCCATATTCGGGTTCCTCACTCTTGCCTAGGCTTATGGCTGCTTCTCCAGTTGCGAAGTACAGAGAGAACAAGAGCTTTCCGGCGCTCGACGTTTTCGTGATTGACGTTATTTCGGCAACTTCTGCCAACCTTGATCATCAGGACGCAATGTGGTTGAAGAGCGCAAAGCTTAGTAGTACATTCATTCGTCAATGGATTGTCGATAATGAGGTTCAACAATAATGCGGTTCTAGTAGTTAAATTTATTGTTCAACGTGCTTGTGGAGGTTTGTGGTGGCGGCTAGCTTCGGCAATCAACTCGTCCCACGGCTATTGGTAGGAGCCAAGGGCGACAGCTCGGTCTACAGACTCTCCACCATCACGACCACCACCCCCAACAACGACCATAGTCGACCGTATTCGCTCGTTTATATGCATTTCTGATCGGGTTTCTGCCCCATTATTCACGTCAATCTTTACTCGGACATATGATGTGCTCGTTGAAAACTGCTTTATTACTTGGATGGCTTCTTCAAGCGCAATTAGCTTCAGCCTACAGTTGGCCCTCGCCGCAGTATGAGGCCCTGGAGACTTTTTTGTATGAAGGACAGCGAGGGGATGATTCCAATCTCGCCTCGTTAGTGCATCCCTGTCGCAAACGGACAGGTACTGGTGCTTCGATTGCTGCAGAGTGGCTTCGCTTTGTGCGTCCCACTTTTTTGTCACGTTTCGGTTCAATATTGACTCCTCTCTGCGAATTCTAGGCTTTTCATGACATGGCTACTCATAATGTCGATGATGGATCAGGAGGGTTGGATGGGTCAATCGTATACGAGCTGGGAAGATCCGAGGCATGTACTCGTCCTTCAGAATCACTGCTGAAAATGTGAACAGTTTATTAGAACTTCGGCCTGGGTTTCAACCAAACCCTCACAGATTTCGAGACTTTCCCCAATAAATATGTCTCCAGTCAGTCCAATTTATTCCTCCAGTCGACTTCTCCTGACTGGTAGAACAGGAGCCGATATTATCGCTCTTGGTGCTGTATTTGCTACCGCTACTTGTGGAGGACCACTCATTCCATTCCGTGGTGGACGGGTTGATACGTGGACGCCCGGCACTACTGGGACACCTGAACCTCAACAAGACCTCGACACTTTGAAGGAAAGCTTCAGGAAACAAGGATTCTCGAACACGGAGATGATCGCCCTGACAGCTTGTGGCCATACCATCGGCGGCATCCGCAGTCCCGATTTTCCTACGCTCGTCCCAGCGGGTCCAGACCCTACGAAACCTAATATCGTGGATTTTGACTCAACTACACAATTTGACAACAAAGTGTATGTCTTTGATTGTTTCTACGACCGCTTGCAGTCACCCTTAACTGAGAAAAATCTAGTGTTACTGAATATCTTGATGGAACGACCCAAAATGTGCTTGTTGTCACACAAAACACCACCATGGCCTCAGATCTCCGGGTCTTCATAAGCGACGGGAACCAAACCATGCGAGGGTAATCAATGATCCAACCTGCAATGCATCGTGACTTACTCATGTTAACGCTTCCTTAGGCTATCAGACCCCAACCAATTTAGCACCCAGTGCCAAAGTTTGCTTGAGCGAATGCTCAACACCGTTCCGCATGGTGTATCATTGACAGACGAGATTACGCTGATTCCCACCAAAGTCTGGGGAACCCAGTTGACAATTGAACGTGGTCAACTAGTGTACAAGGCGAATCTTCGTGTATGTGGATTTTCAATGCTGTACTGCGGAAAGAATACTAACCTGTGACCCCAGCTCACACAACCCATAAGTGACAAACTCAACAAGAACAGAACCGTGACAATGTTCTGGTGCGACAAGTACGGTAGTTCAGCAGACTGCAAAGGGAGCACCAAATCCGCTCCCTCCTCCACCCTCGTGCAGGATGATCCTAATAACTCGCCAGTTACCCAGCGCATGGGGCTCTATTTCGTGCATTACAAATTTGTTGTGCCAATTCAGGGGACGGCGTCAATATCGAGGTTTTGGTTTGAGGTTGATGAACACAATGGGACGAGTGCGACAGTTTACAACAACGGGGGAAATTTCTATGTTGTTCCACAGGATCAGGTCGTTTTCGTTCCGACGATGAGTACAGCGCTCTTTGTTTCCAACGGAAGCTATACCCAAACGTACACTAACCGGAATGGAGAGGCCTTCACCAAGGTCTACAATATGACGGTCGCGGTACGTTAAAGCACACCCACACTATTCAATGTTTTTAAATGTCATTTTCAGGTTCGGGAGGGTAGCAACCCATCTCGGGTGTATGCATCGGCCTCCGATAACGCCATCCACAATTTCACATACGCTGTGAATACTACCTTTGACTTTTCGCGGAACACATCTATACCCTCCGTCGGCGGATATGATTTCTATTCGGGAACGGTCTCAGATAGCGGATTCCAGACAATTCTGGATATCCATGCTGATGCAGGTGGCACCACTTATACAGACGATTTCAGGCAGACGTCGTTTTTGGATAATACCCCTTTCATTGAGCCTTCGACTGTCAATTCTGACGCTCATCCATCATCGTCATCATCATCGTCATCTCCATCTTCATTCGTAGCATCTGTGCCCCGGGTTGTTGGGAGTGGCTTGCTTGGATTAGCCTTGATACTTCTTCCTCTACATATCTTGTGAAGGACCCCGGATCCAAACTCGATCTGTGGACTCGCCTGGTGCTTGGACATGATCTTTCTTTGCTGGACTTTGGACTAGACGTATTTCGTAGATTTCAATTTATGGTATCATAGTTTATAATCGTCGTTCCTTTCTTCGTGATGAGTATAACGATCGTCCCCTATTCGCTTTCTCAGGCTAAAGACGATGAATATCTTTATAACGACCTAAAAATTGTATGGAACCCCAAATCATGACGGCACGAATGTCTGGTTCTGACAATGTTTAGTGAATTGGGTCAAGCTGGCGTGTCTAATTTTGACCTGCTCAGGGTTGCTTAATTCACACCATCACAGCTTAATTTCTGGAAAACCACTTTCGAGCGACATTCATTTCTCCGCAACTGCTTCGTATTTCCCTCGCTAGACCACTAGGCCGACGCCAAAAATCCTCGACCAGGTTCTTTATAAATTTGAAACGACGTATTTTTGTGCTGACATGGTTCGTATGTTTGCTGGCAATTATACGTGTCGAAAACTGAAATTCTAATTAGCAAGCAGACATTGAAGCACTGGTTCTCTCTGGTGAACTATTCAATAGGTCCTCGTCACCAGCTCGGTCAGAGTCGTCAAATGAGGACTCTGGATGGCATGATGACGAACTGGAATTGACCCCAGAGGAACAGAAATACAGGGACATGGGCTATGACTCGGATACGGCGCGAAAGCACGCTCATCAAGTATACAAAGATTCCAATGAACCACAGGAGTCGATAGGCATGGGTCCTGGACGGACGGGTGTCAAGGGTGTCATCCGTGATCGGGACGAGGCGGCTGAAATAGAACGACAGAGCAAAGCGAAGGAAATGGAGAATTTAAGGAAGAAGATGGAAGCGGGGAACCTTGGTGGGAAGACATACCTCGAAGAGGAGAGAGAAAAGGCGGCCAGGGGAAACGATCGGTTCGATGACCTTATTCTGCGGGAGCTAGAGAGGGAGGTGTCGAAACATAATGTGTTTGGTGCACCCCGAGCTAGGTTTGGGTATCTGCGGGAGGTCGGAGTGAAGCAGTTTGTGAAAGCCGTTGAACAAGAGGAGAGGGGAATATGGGTGGTGGTACACATATATGATCCGGTATGTTGTCATTATCTCTGTTGCACCTTGCCTGAGCCTTGAAATAGTCCCTCGACCGGTGTTATCTTCTTGATGATCTTCTTGCTCAACTTGCCAAAGAAAACCCAACAACAAAATTCCTTCGTGCGAGAGCAACTGCTCTTGGGTTCGCGTTGCTCAGCAAATCCCAGTCGAAACCTCGGCTGATACAGCGTCAGGGTCGGATATCCAAAAAGGATGATGACGACGACGAGTTCTTCAGTGATGAACAAGATGAAGACGATGACCATGGCTCACAACTGGACGACGAAGATATCGACCTTGAAATGTTACCCACCCTGCTAGTTTACCGCGACGGAGAATTAGTGCATAACTGGGTTCGTGTTGACTGGGTGGCCGAAGAAGGTGGTGTCGATGAGCTACTACGCAAGTGAGTATCAATCCAACCTTTACTGGAGGTTCTGCTTAGCCCCCATTTCAGTCATCATGTCATCCGGCAAAGCATGTTCTCGCAGGAGGACCTCCTCGATGCAAATTACCCCGATTCCGACGATGCAGATTTCCAAGCAAGTTTGAATAGAATCCTTAATCGGTCTCATGGGCTTGACGACGATAAAGGCTGGTAACATCTCGCGACTTTGTGGTGTCTTTCTGCGTGTGTACGCAATACAGGTTCTACTATTTAATGGATCAGTTATACTTGATGCATAGGGATGACGGTTTCCCATTTTCTATTCCCTCACTCACTCAAAAATGATTTGCATTGAATTTTTGTCGGAGAATGTCATTGCCGCACAAATACCATTAGATGATAATAGATAACTCTCGACCACTCATATAGTTCTTTCCTGTCGCAATCCGAGTCGAGCCCAAGTCAACTGGTCAACCCTATATCGACCCTAGCGATGTCCCGACAAAAACGGCAGATCACATATTCGAATTCCTCTGACGTCGTGATTTGGGCTCTTACCGGGTGACGCCCACTGGGCATGATAGCACCCTTGTTACTTCCCTCCATTTCCTCATCTGCCACAGACGATGACTCCGACCCGTGGTTCCCCGAAGACACGCGCTGAGCTCGTGGGACTTCTGTCACACGATAATCGAGTAAAGGTTGCAGGTCTGTTGCGATAAGCCTATAAATCTCGACGATAAACTAAGCATTATAGCACATAGGTATTGATGGTATGCGCGTTGCTTTCTAACCATTGCTCTCTCGGGTGGTAACTACAAACCGTCTCTTCTTAGTCGATGGTGTTTTACGCGGAAAGTTCCTTGTCCGTATCTCCTGTTCCTTGACTTCCTTTGCCTACTTCATATCTGACGCCCCGAATCCCGCTAGTCCAAGGAGAAATTCCTTAGCGTAGCCGGGACCGATGGATTTGGCTTTTGCAGCGTCATATTGTTCGTGTTTCTTTTCGCTTTTGCCGCAGTGTTTGGTTGGGGCTCAATGTGATAATGTCCAGCGGCTGGGACATGCATGATAAAGTATATTCGCAAGAACTCTTGATATCCAACAAAAGCAATGGCTACCGCGATCTAATCGCCTGGGTAGACTTATCGACGTTTAGGCGCATACCTTGGGAGAACAACGTTCCATTCTTCTTGTTGACATTCAAAGATCCTAACTCGAAAGATGCATTGGCTATTGACCCCCGAGGAGTCGTGGCCCGTATGGAGAAACGTGCTATGGACGAATTGGAGTATGTTCCATACGCTGGCGTTGAATACGAAGTGAGTTGAAAGCTTGTTCTTCCATGTGTTTCTCCTCTTAATGCAATACCTCAGTATTTTAACTTCAAGGGTGTGTTCCAGTCATGTCGAAATATGAATCTTCATTCCCAACCTCCACTCAGAGACGCCCGAGTCAGTTTCTGAGAAGGGTTTCGTCAAACTCAACCCCCTCACCCCGGGCAGTAAGTCGTGACCAAAGCCATGTAAATGACCGAGGCAGCTTACTATGAAAGTGCACGGCTATTCGCTTCTTAGGACTCAGTTGAACAATGATTATTTCCAAGATATTATGGACAGGGCCCGGGAATTTTCAGTGGACATTGAGGGACACCGTATGTTGCTGGTACCAACACGTCCAAGTCCCAATCTGACCTACAATCCCAGATACTGAAACAGGCCCCGGTGTCTATGAGACAGCTCTGACATACACTAAGGCCCTGAGGATGGCTGATAACGCCATCCTCTTCAAGTATCTCGTGAAGAGTGTCGGAATGAAGTACGGCATAATGCCCAGTTTCATGGCTAAACCGTGGGGAGACGTGTGTACTTAATCTGTGAATCGTACATTTTTTCACTCATATTCGTTTAGCTTCCGGGTTGTAGCGGGTCTGTGATTCATCAAACTCCCGAATGAAATCATCGCTTAACTCGATATACAGACACACTCACGTTTCTCTGCGTGACTCGTCTGGAAGCAATATATTTTCTGTCCAAAAGGAAGACTTGGAAAAGGGCAGGGCTGATGCTGCGAACGAGGATACCAGATTCATCAGTCGAGAGGCAGAGATGTTTCTTGCCGGAGTCTTGGAAGGTCTCCCTGACGGTATGGGCGAGGGATTCATGATTGAAGTTTATTGCTGATCCTTTGACTAGTCTTGCCAATGGTGAAACACCCGGTTCTTATTCTTCGGGCTATTTGGTTAATGCGGTCATTCATTAGTTGGTCCCAACGATTAACGGATACAAACGCCTCGTGGGTGGCGAAGCTTATTGGGCACCCAGTGCTGTTACCTACGGGTACGACTCGCGTCAAGCATCGATAAGGATAATCTCGCCGCCGTCTGTAGCGCCCGAGGCCACGCGGTTCGAGATTCGTGTTCCAGGAGCGGATATGAATCCCTACTATACAGTGGGCGCCATATTCTTGCTCGGAATCAGAGGCATTAAGAAACAAATCGAACTGCAAGGACCTCCAATCGGCCACCTGTCACCCTCGGATAGGCTTCAGAACAAGGTATGCAACATTCGACTTCTGTTGTGGATTTAGTGTGGGTCATGGCTGAATATTGACACCTAATCGTGTTCATAGATCAAGATGCTGCCCAGAACCCTAGAAGAAGCCACATTGCGGATGATGCGTCCCGAGAGCATTGCTCGAGAACCTGACGTTTTTGGGAACGAGTTTGTGGAACACTTTGGAGGGACGAGGTTACACGAGTTGAAGGTTTGGAACGAGGCAGTGACTAACTGGGAAGGTCAGTGTTTTCATTGTGGAATCCCTCACTTCTTCGGTGACTCATAGTGATGCAGTGGAACGGTACCTCGAGCTTGCTTGAATTTTGAATATCCCGAGTCGGGTCATTTGGCATGTGTAGGAGCGAAAGTCCGAAGTATTCTATACAGCATATAACACAAGGCATAGATAAGAAAAGCTCGAGAATATTCGAAAGATTCAAATCTGAATTCACGATGATCAGGTCGATTTCGGCTGCTTTTCGACCCAATGAAGGAAATGAGGCACATCCTACACCGATTGCATTATCCGTGATTAGTATACGATTGGCCTGGGAAGGTAGAGTTTGAGAAGCTCGCCTCTGATATGGCCTTGGGCATCTGAAGATCGGCGATAAACTTTGGTATGAGTCCACCGGTATCGCTTGAAGTCGCCATTCGCCACTCCACGTTGCCATTCTCCAGCTGCTTTACCCGTTCCACACTGACATAATACCCCCGGACACCCTCCTCCTCGAGCTTCTGGAGCTCCACGTCCCCAGAAAGGTCAATGGGGATAGAAACGATGAGTCTATGATTGACGTCGACACCACGCAAGTCATTTCGAGATGGAGGAGACTTACCCTGAGGGAAGCTCGGAGTCTTCTTTGTGCACCACTTGTAGGACAGTGAATACGCGGTCAGACACCATAAGAGGGAATTTGTAGTGTATGGTCCATATCTGTGCGGTGGGAGAGAGCTCTTGAACTTGCGTAACTTTGTCGATGGCAGGTATGAATCTGTAGATATATGTCTCAGCGCCAGTAGAGGGAACAATGTTCCAGTGGTGTACTCTTTCTCATTTAAGGCCTTGTCCTTGGCCATTTTGTCCCATAACACGTCGAATGTGACTTCTTCGGGTGTATGCTCGCTGACACGGCAATGCCAGTTGTCATTATCGGGAGGACCTCCTGGTCGGGAGAGGGTCTTGACTTTGGTGAAATGTGTCTTCCCTTCCTTCCATGATTCAGTCGACTCGATGAGTTCGCGACCAGCAGCAATGATTGACTCCTCAGATGGAATATCTAATCGAATGAGCAAAGCCCCTCATAAGTGGGAAATTATGCACCTGAAAGTTTTCTAGGACTTATAGTCAGCAAGGGCTTCGAGTCCGCCATGTCTTGCAGTGAGAAGAAAGAATGGGTAACGTATCGACGATGGTTACCTATGGGGCTTGTATGGGACCTATTTTTAGCTTGAGAACTGAAATTGGTTCACATCTGGAACCAAATCAGACACCGAGGTTTATGAAGTGATCGACAAAAATTAATTATTATTTAGTCTACACGTCTGGTGTGGTATATTCTTCTAGGATGTGTCGGTTGTTCAGTTTGCATGGGCTGCCACGGGTTTTTGCAGATTTTCACTGAGATTGACTAGACCGAAGTAACGACTGCGGCCACTGCCAGCTTCGTCACGGGGTAGAATGTCTCCACGTTCTAGCACGACACCCACGAACCGACGCGTGCCGCGCATCCACTTTTCTTTGTAGAAACGAACGAACCCGGGGGCTGTGGCGTATATTGTGTGGTCGCGTCCTATCTTGACCTGAATATAATTGTTTTTGTGAAAAGTACAATGTTCGAAACAAGCCCACGCACATGTTGTCCGGGATGAAACAAGGTCCCTCGCTGGCGCACAATAATGTTGCCAGGTATAACTGCCTGATCTACACAGGTGTATTAGGGTTTGCGGACGAAACTAGAACAATTGCGAACATACCTGAGAATTTTTTGATACCTAGGCGCTTACCGGGAGAGCCTCCGTGGTTGTGGACTGTGCCTCCTGCACGTTTTGTTGCTGTTCTGATGGAGCCTGGAGGTAGACGTCAGAAGCGTCGGGGATGACTCAGAGGCGGCGGCGAACCTAGGAGGGAGAACGGGGACCGGGTGGTATCGACACAACAAGTCAGAAAGTTCATGGCGACAGTTGGTTGCAGCGGACACTGCCCGAGTCAATGATGTGCTCTCCAAGGTCCACCAAAAGTGGCACGGGCCCGTGATCGGCAATCACCGAGCCAGGCTCCGTAGGAATTACTTATATATTGTCCTTCCTCTCATTACTCTTTCAATCACCGCCTCTCACTTAACAGCCTTTTTGAACGCGCTTTTTACTATCATATCTTGAAAATGGTCCTTCTAGTCACTTCCGACAGCGAGCAATTCCACGCAGACAAGGAGGTCGTTGAGCGCAGCGTCCTCATCAAGAATATGCTCGAGGGTAGATCTTGTCCTCTCATCCTCCGCGCCACAGCTGTCTCATTGATGTTTTTGTGTTCATTTTCTGATAGATGTTGGTGAATCTGACCAGCCCATCCCACTTCCTAATGTCTCGTCTAGCGTGCTCAAGAAGGTGTGGCATGGCCCTCCCATTATCACAACTATCATCTTTAACTTCGGCCGATTAGGTTCTTGAATATTGCGAACACCACCGTGGTGAACCTCTTCCTTCCGCGGAGTCCGAGTCCAACCAGGACGAGACACGCAAACGCACCACCGATATCAGCGAGTGGGATCAGAAGTTCATCACCGTAGATCAGGAGATGCTCTTCGAGATTATTCTCGCTGCCAACTACCTTGACATCAAGTCCCTGCTGTAAGTTTATCTCCAGATTCGTGTTTCAATATTTGGTACTAAGGCAAACCACAGTGATGTTGGTTGTAAGACTGTGGCTAACATGATCAAGGGTAAGACGCCTGAGGAGATTCGTAAACTCTTCAATATTGTGAATGACTTTACGCCCGAGGAGGAGGTATGTTGCTCCATAAACCACCCTTGATCATCTACTGACACGAAAAATCAATGACTAGGCTCAGATCAAGAAAGAGAATGTGAGTAATTTAACCTTTGTCATTGGAATATAGTCACTCATCATCGTTATCAGGAATGGGCTGAGGACCGATGAGGACTGGGCTTCTATACCTACCGTACTTCCATTTACTTTCGCTGTATCATTGCCATAATCATCATCTTGCACCGAATTTGCACATAACTTTTGTTCACTTGTGCCGCACGGACCCCAATTTATTCGAGTCCTCCCAGGAAGTGGGGCTTGTTATGTAATTACGGGCTGCTTCGGCGTCTAATAATTACTCGAGCTCTGACTAGCATCCACGTCCTCATCTTTGTGCTCTATGCCTGTTGTTCCAGATCTTCCTGGGGACCTTGTACCTCGAAATTCCGACCACGAAAGATGGCTCAAAAACCACGTATCCAGACTTTGTCAACTTGACCACGATCGGTGGGTTGGGACCGGCTTCATCCAGGATGAAATTATTCACATACCGGCTGATATTCGGCTACTTGTAGGTTTCCAGGAAGCCAGCCTGTCAGTTTCGCCGTGAAGGATCTTGCCAGATTAGAAGCACGCGAGCAAGTTTTCCCTTTCAAACTGCACTTGCCCCACCCTGTTGACCTTTTCACCATCCAGTTTCTGGGTATGCGAAAAGTCGGACGGTATTCGTGTGCTCCTGCTAGTTTTGACAGATACTATGACTCGTGAGCAAACGTGCTTCATCGTAAGCTCTCCGCGTATTTCTCATCTCTATTAATGACTGTCTTCCTTCTCAAGATTGATCGCCACAATACCTATCGTCAACTTAATGGACTCTACTTTCCCCACCATGAAAACCCCGCGAAACCACTTCTCGACACTCTTGTGGATGGTGAACTGGTTATTGATGTGGATCCCGTTACCAAACAGGTGCGTTCATTTGTTCTTTTGCTTGCCTGCTGTATGTTAATTCTTTTTAAAGGAAACCCTGAAGTATCTTGCATTCGATTGCATCGTCGTAGACAATCAGAATGTTATGTCGAGACCCCTTGATAAGCGCTACGGAGTAAGTTCTTCTATACCTCTCACCAGGGCTTGATTCACTTACTTGGCTTGAACAGCGCCTAAATGCTTGGTTCTACAAGCCGTATTCGCAAATGATGGTGGACCACCCCTATATGGCGGAACATCAGCCTTTTAGGTATGTTCGATGCTCTGTGTCGGTCGTATATATAGCTGATCCGCCACCCAGCGTCGCAGTAAAACAGATCTCATTCTCGTACCATGTCAGAGCCGTTTTCGATGGTATCCCGCTACTTCAGCATGGGAATGATGGCCTCATCTACACCTGCGTGAGCACACCTTACACGCCTGGAACGGACAATAATATGTATGTACGCGCCATTTCATTTTCTTTCTGCGACTTAACTTCGATGGAAGATTGAAATGGAAGCCGCCCTCAGAGAACTCGATAGATTTCAAGCTCGTCCTCCGCTTCCCGCCTCTCAGAAACGACCCAAACAAGCCAGATTTCCATGCCAAACCGCTTTTTCTTCTGCATGCCTGGTGTGGTGACGAGCGAGGGCAGTCGAAGTATGAACAATATGATGACATGTATGTCGATGATGAGGAATGGGAAAGGTCGGTATTCAGTTTCATTAAGCCTGCATATAATATACTTAGGTTTCTTGGTGCTAGGCTGAAGCAAAGTGGAGAGCAAATTGATGATCGAATCGTCGAGGTCCACTGGGATTCTGAAATCTCTCGTTGGCGTATGATGAGGTTCCGAAGCGATAAGCCCAACGGAAATCACATAAGCGTCGTCGAGAACATCATCCAAAGCATCGCGGATGGGGTTGAGAAAGAAGCGGTGAGCCATTCATTCCTCTTTACCTCATCTCAACCTCTCCAAGGCAACAACTAATTCCTTCTCTGCCACTGTTTCAGCTTCTCAAACGTTCGGACGCGATTCGCAACGCCTGGAAGGCGCGTCAAGGACAACCGGCTTCTGCATCCCAACAGCCACAGTCACAGATACCTCCATCTTCACGCCCAATGCCGGGACCAGCGCCACCAGTAACGAAAGCACGTTCAATGACGGTGCCGCCCCTAGAACTTCGTTACGGTCCTATTGCGGTCTCAATGTGGAGCAAAGTTGCTGGACCGCAGGTCTTTGCTGGGATGAAACGATGAAACAGTGAACATCGAATCCTCTGCTTCCTTTGGTTCCTTGCTTCTTCGGTCCCTCCTTGGTAGTTTCCGCCGCACAGTTTTCGTTCTGGGGATCAGCTCCCAACCCGCGCGAAACGCCAGGTCCTTCGATGTGTTCCTTAAACCCCATCACCCAAGCTTCTTCACCACTCGAATCTCGATGATCCTTTGTGACACCCACCCACTCATTCGCAGACGCTATCCTCGTTCTGAACTCATCTCGTATTCTCGTCCTATCTTACGGCGTTCACCGCCGCATTGATATGCATCCTTTTTTTCATGAGACATAGCAACCATTGCCTAATTTACAACCACATCGGTCCCTTGCGCTTGACTATCCTTGGATTCTTCCTTTATGCTTCGCAACCGCAGCGAATTATTACAACATCCTTCGCTAAACTGTCGAAACACTGTCGAAACGCCCCAGGCACCCCAGAACCAGAACCCTGTCCCCTCGGGGAGCCGGTTGTAATTGTCTCACATTTGGACCAGTTGCGGTCATCGGCGATAAGATGCGGTATTCATGAAACCTACAGTTGAAGGATGTGCGGTTTTCCTTTTGGGCTTGGATCGCGGAGAGGCTGTCTTATCTATCGCTGAAGGAGGAATGGTTTGGGTATGTATGGTCCATTCGACACGCTGTCAAGAAGTTCAGGTACAAGGGTTGAATTTTGAGGGATATCACCACTGTTGGCCTGGGGTAGAAACTGACTGGTTTTGAAGGGTGGCTTGAAGGATAGCGTACATAGACGTCAGACTCGGCAAGTAAAAGGCCAATAGGAAATAGGATTTTTTCCTCTATTCGAGTATGAGGAGAATATGAAGAGAAATCGTGACAAGTTTCGTTACATTGACAGACATTTCGAGAGCAACCGACAACAGGGGGAGGAGCATAGTGGGAGATCGACGGGGAGTGGAATGCATATCTAATCGTTACAGATGAGGGACAAACGGAACGAGGACATGATGAAGAAATAAGAAGCGTGGAGTTGATTGGATGGATGCAGAATGTGGAAATGTGAAAGGGAAAAAAGTTGACTACAACTAATGTTGTCATCGCAAGTCGTCGCTGACGTACTGTTTGCGTCCCCCACTCGATGTGTTCGAGATAGAGAGCGCCAACAGATAATCATAACTGAGGATAGACAAATGTTCAAGAAGTATAAACAGGTCGTGAATATGAATCATGGGCAACGATGCAGATGAAATGATAAACAAGAATATAAAAAAATGTAAAGGATATCGTCTGAAGATGAGGGGAAGATGTAGAAATATATGTGAAAGATAATAATCTTGCAATGAAGGTATGTGGGGAGTCGCAGAAGTGAGGAAGGGAGGGCCGTTGGACAGGCGATGGATTTTGTTTTGGAGGTGAGAATGGTTCGTAATCTGTTGGTTTCTGGCTGACTTCAGTTCAAGAAGTCAGGAGCAGAGGACAGAGGAGAGATGGTGAAGTCGGCAAGGTGGGTAGGCGCTTCGACGCGTAAGGAGTGCGTATCCGCGAACGTAAAGGAACGAACGAGGGAAGGGGCCAGCGTGCGGCGAGGGACGCGTCTAAACCGGGGTAGAGGAGGCAAGGGAGAATCAAAAAATCCCATGTCCAACTCGGAAGGGAGATCCTCGAGTAAATCCTCTGCAAACTCTGGACTAGATTCAACAGATGATGCTGATGAATCACGTCCATGGCGAGTGGGTGTGCTTGGAGAGATTGAAAGGGCTGCGAATTGCGCAGTGGGTAGAACAGGAAGAGTCTACATTAGGTAAGATGGATGAGTGTTCTGAGTAAAATGCGAGGTAGAGTCTATTGAGTGTACCTCTGGTGTATCCTCGATGATGGAGGGAACCCAAGGCAAAGGCAAAAGGCTCGATGGGTGTTCAACACCTGCATCGATGCTGACGGGAATGTTCCCGATAAGCTCCCGGTTACCGTCGAAAGGGATATCGTCGGCGCCGGCATCGTCAACATTGGAATCACACTGCCCCTCAGTGACTCTCCACCAGTCGATGTCGGCGAGAACACGTCTCCCTACTGTCTCCGAAGCGGCTCGCCGGTTGTTGCGGGCGCGGACAGCAGTGGAAGACAGTGAGCTCGAGTAGGGGGACGAGCGCACTACAGGAGAGGAGGCTGTACGACGGAGAGAAGGCATTCTGTACGACGATGAGAATGAGAAAAGAGAACAGCTGCCTAGCGCAGTGCCTTGAGTGTTTGGAGGGCGGACACCAGAGGGATGAGAATCTGCCAATTTTCTTTATATATTTCTGGCAGACGTCACGCCCAACACCCGTTCCCGTCACTGAATCCGATTCTAAACCGTCCCTGCCGACCTCCATCTTCATCTTCCTCCGTAGCAACACACCACGCCCTCCATTTACGATAATTAAGTAGACAATACTAGATACTAACGAGCTGTACATTGACCAGCTCTACAAGGTCGCCATGTCCAAAGCCTTTGTTCGCAGGGTCCACTCCATTCAAACTTTGTACAAGGTTGCCCTGTGTCACCCCCGCTGACAACCTTCGATTCATTTTTGATAACAGATCCCCGCCTTCGCATCTTTGTGGTTTCCGGAAGACATAGCGACCACCCACTCTTGTGCTATCAACTCCTAAACCCTAAATACTTTTCAGCCTCCTTTCATCTGAGCTCGGCAAGTCACTGTATTGCTGCCTTGCCGCGATGCCATTTCATCTGCTAATGTGATTGGTGGCCCTGGCTTCCGATTGCGGGAGTCTAGTGAGACCGGTGACATAGCCCTACCCACGATCCACAAGTCCTCGCTGGTTCTCCGGATCTATTCCCCCCCAGGATGTTATGAATTACCCATAGTCCTCCATTCTGACTTTCATTCTTCCTTGGTATGAGCTCGCAAACCATTTGCGCGCTGATCACTGTATTTCCGATCTGGGAACATCGTGGCGAGTCCACGGATCATTTTACCTAGCTTTTGAACGGTTACGCTTTGACGTGGATTCACGTCGCCTCCACTGATGTCCATTGGCATTTCGACGCGTTCGCTGAGGCGTTAGCACCGCAACTATCGATGACACACGTAAAAACGCGTAAAGACGCGTCGGAGTACACTAATTAACGCGTCTAACCAGACCAAGGCCCGCGCCCATCAAACTCTTTTATAGCCCCCGTGCAATCATAACGAGCACATTAAACTCAACTTCTTCAATAGTCAACTTGTCAATAGGTGATGTCTCAGGATATAAGCCGCATTAATGACTCTCGGTTCCACATAAGTCGTGAGTTATTCCAATGTTTTCGGGTCGAAAGGACAAACGCGTGTACAACACGGGGGTTACCTTATTATTTCTGCACCGCATGCGCGTTTCAAGGCCTCTTTGACTGAGATGAGAACAGCAAGATCCCCTTCTTTCCCGTCAGTATTCTTAGCAGCCAGCGGGCCCCCGCTCAGGCTAGTGCTAGTTCCTCGGCTCTCCTTCCCGTCATCATTTGGCCGCGATGATGGTACAGCGCCTCCATCATCATCATCATATCTCTCGTCATCCATCAGAGACTCAAGCATGTCGAAGGTCAGACCAAGTGTCCCTTGACCAGCGAATTCGCGCCAGCTCCACGATCAGAATCATGCCGCTAATGACAAGACGGCGTTACTGTACCCACCCACTCACGTCGTAGACATTATGCCTTTATAAGGGGTGACAAAGAGCCGATCTAGCGCGCAATCAGTCATAGAAACGCTATGAATAACCTTCGCAGCCGGATTTCATATGAAAAAGTACTCATTTTGGGTCTTCCTTCAGTGGCGTTGATGGATGCTTGTTCTTTTTCGTCTTGGTACTTGTGCAGCTGGAGACGAACAGAAAGCTGGTAAAATGGTTCCGAGGAGGGTCAGAATAAGAAAAATACCCATATAAAAAGCTCTCATGCCAACCACATGCTGTCGTGGGCTACCTCGGGCATACTATCTATTCTATCATCATCATCAAGATATGGGCGGGCGTTTGAAGCATCTAGTCCCATGCTACCATCACCAACCGTGTAACGCTGCTCAGCATGGTGCGGTTGGAGCCCAGCTTCCCGCCAGTGCAGGTTGCAAACCTCCGAACCTAGGGCTACGATCGGACATACTGCGTTTCTGGCGCACGATTTTCGGAAAGTTGTTATTGGCGTTGCTGCATTCTAACACCATGCAAGCGGTTGAAGGCAGGTGGATCCCACTATCATTGCTGTCAATCATCAATTACGGGCTGTATCACCATCTTGAACGAAGTTTATAATATATATTTTGAACAGCTGTCCTGTAATGGAAGATGGCTCCCCCGGTAACTTCGTCTGCGACCGTGCATATCAGACCTCATCGGTCTTTTCGGACCCCATTTGGGGAGCTAAATACGGATCGGTTATCTAGTTATCCTAGCATGCTACCTCAAGAATCTGTGGCATCTCCTCATTCCTTGAGGAACGGAAAGGTGTAAGATCATGCTCAGACGGAACACCAATCGCGTTAGGTCCAGTGTGTATGGTGGGTTTCACATCATGATCGTCATCAAACATGTGTATCTCAAAGCCCGAGCGAAGACATTCACTTCTGAACGTCAAACAAATTTGAATAGAGCCGTGGGTCTGAAGCTTAGATATCGTGTACCACGGCAACCGTCAAAACGTAAAAAGAAAAGAGCCACTCACATGCGTAAAGCGTTTGACTTCCAGTTCGTACCGTTCCTTCCCTATGGTTCTTCGTTAGCTCGGGCGCGAATCTCTATTGCTAGAAGCCAGTTGTGTGAATTCGGGAGCAGATTTCAGGCACTTGCTTTCTTGCATAATGAAACAAGGCAGTGTTCAATATGTCGTATTTCCACTATGCCACTAGCGGCCGAAAATCCGAATTAGAACACAACAATGACTTCTAGGGGACTCGGCGATGCCGACAGAGACCAGGTGTCCTCGGAGCAAGACAAACATAATGCATAATCACTTGACGAATGTTGATGGCTATGGGAATCAGGCACCCTCACCGTTTCTTTACTTCTGTTTCGAATTTATTCACATCGTTGGTAACGTTAGACATCAAGAAGTTGTGACTTCGTGTTCTTTCGTCTAATGTGCGAGGTTTTCGAGGAACCTATAATACAGATGAGGGAATGTGGAAAGGTGAGCCATATGGAAGTGGTCTACGCGTGATGAGATGTCGGCGAGCGAGGGTCTGGTGTGAAAGAATCTGAAGAATCCAGTTGGTCATGCGGCTTGAGTTCTAAATGATGCTCAGGTTATTCTCGGAAGTTGGTCATAGAAATACTGTGTAGTCTTGAGGTCGGTGCCAGTCGGGTATGGGATATTGCGCTCGTTGAGAATATGAGTACCGAGGATGGTGATACCCTGACGCCTCTTGAGGGTATTCAAGCACATTGGTTTGGGGACGGTATCACTTCGAAGCCTCCCAGTTCGTGTAATTTCCACGAGACGTGTCTGTGTGCCACAGGTGAGGAGAGTTGCTATCGCCTGTGATTCTGAAGTACAAAATGGATTGCAGCTCATGCTGTTCAGTGTGAGTTCTTAGATAGTAGCAGAGGCTGGGTTGAGGTTGATAACGGTCCGATAGCCGCTGTACGTAGTTTGATCACCGAAGCCCAAACACGTGTTGAGACCAGGCACGAGAGAACAAATTTAACTTCTTTCAAAGACTTTCAATTCGACTCTTCTTCTCTTGCATGGTTCTTGCTTGCAGCCTTGCGACACACTTCCCAAATGACTCAAGGACTACAGACAGGTGAAGAACGACCAATTCATCGCCGAAGAGGCTTCATCTCCCGCTTGTCTTATGTAACGGTGCCGATCAATGGCGGTACCATGAGGTCCACCATGGTCCGGTTCAATGCGGTGGAGAATGAAATGCACGCATAACCGCATTCATATTACACTCTCTGTGTGCCATCTGTCGTCGACCACGATTCATCCTCAGACACCATGTCTAGCTCTTTCTCCATTTTCTATGGCGGCGTCGTTACACCAGTCGATGCATCACACTGGAAGGCAATGCCCAGATGTTTACTAGCGGTGGATCCATCGGGTAATGTCGCCTGGCTCATAGAACACCTCGAGGAGAACACCATCCCGGAAGTGTTGAATCAGAAGGGCCGCTCAACTGTAGATGTGGTGATCCTGCGGAAGGGAGAATTCATCGTTCCAGGCTTCATAGACACCCATACGGTACGCAGATCTTGTCGCATACAAGCTAGTCATTGTTAAAGTTAACACGATCTTGAAGCATGCGGCGCAATTTCCAAACCTTGGGGTGTAAGTCTGTCCCGATATTTATCACTCTTGACAACGTTGACAGCGTTGACAGTGGTGGACAGTATGAGCTTCTGGATTGGTTGAACAAAGTCACCTTCCCCAAAGAGGCCCAATTCAAAGACGCGGAGTTTGCGCGGGAGGCGTATCGTGATGTCGTCCGTCGGTCACTGGATTATGGCGTACGTTAGCCTCTGTTCTCGTTGCTGCCCACTAACGTCTGGCCTCTAGACGACGACATCCTGTTATTACGCTACACTCCATCTCAAAGCCACCACGATTCTTGCAGATGCTACTCATGAGCTAGGCAAGTCCCCCGCAATCAAGGTGTGATTTGATGTCTCCTTAACCTATTCCAACCCATAGGACAACGAGCATTTATTGGGGTACGTCGTGGCTTCAAGGTTCATGGGTTGGATTTTCACGCCCGTTGCTAGAAATGCAATATGGATCGCAAGGGAGAGAGCCCGGAATACTATATAGAGGAAAATGCAAAGACTTCCCTCCAGGATACTTCGACCCTTATATCCTATATCCGTGCGCTCTCGCCCGTATCCGGTCATGGAGCCACATCGGAACCTCTCGTGCAGCCCATTTTGACTCCTCGCTTCGCTATATCATGCACGAGTGACCTCCTATACGGGGTTCGTGACCTTGCCCACAAGCATGACGAACAATACCCCAACGAGCCCCGTATGAGGATTCAAACGCATATATCAGAGAACCGGTCCGAGATAGAATATACCCTCAAATTATTCCCCAAGGCAAAGTCCTATGCCGATGTTTACGATCATCATGGCGTGCTCGGAGATACCACGATTCTGGCACACGCAGTCCACCTGACGGGTGATGAAATCGAATTGATCAAGAAGAAGAACGCGGGTATTAGTCATTGTCCAACGAGTAACTTCAATCTGAGAAGTGGAGTTGCGCCGATAGGGAAATATCTCGATGAAGGAATGAAGGTGTGCGATGCTAGTGTCGATCTTGTTACCGTTTCATTGACCGTTCTTGGTCTTAGGTTGGCCTCGGAACCGATGTATCGGGTGGTTATTCCATTTCGATGCTCAACGCAATCCAGAGCGCATCGATAGCGTCTAAAGTCATTGCGATGAACCCCGAGACACCAGCACTACAAACGAAGTCCTCGTTGCCCGGCGGCAACAACCAACTCGCCTCGCCCCCATTCACTCCGCCGTCTGAATCTGCTTCTACGCCCAATCCTCCTATATCGCGTTTTGCCAATCGCCAACTCCCTATCCAAACACTCTTCTATCTAGCTACCCTTGGAGGGGCACATGTTTGCAATCTCTCACATAGGACTGGTTCTTTTTGCCCTGGGAAGGGCTTTGACGCACTTTTAGTCAGTGTCTTGGATGAAACGGGCGCGATAGGTGTTTGGGGAAAGGAGGCAACGTTGCAAGGTGACTTGGACATGGAGAGAAAGAAACTGGAAGAGAACTTGGAGAGGTTCCTGTTTTGCGGCGATGATAGAAATATTCGGAAAGTTTGGGTTCAGGGTCGTTTTGTGGGAGGCAAGACTTTCCAGAGGTGATCCCATCCGGAGTTCGCCTCGCAGCCCGACAGCGAGACTGTGCTTTCACCTTTCTGCGTACTTCATATGTGCTTTCGCTGAAATGACAAGATTGGTTTCTTTGCTACGGATTTGAGGAGCTTCGTGGCTCTTGTACAACTAGTGTATTTGGCTTTGTTTTTGCCAGTAGGCGTATGTCCATGTATGGTCATTTAATGCATTAATGCAATTTCCACATCTCCTTCATTTGCTACTTACTCACGGAAATGGGAATTTGCCAAGGGAGAAATCCGTGACCCTAAACGGCGCCTATAAATAATACTCCATCAAGCTCGATAGCCTGGGGCCGTCATCACGCGTCATGCATCATGGCTGGCCAACTTGGGAATGAGAATAAGGTCTGAAAGTTCTCATCTCCCATTCCTGGATGCACGTATATCTAACTTATCCAACCTAAATCTGCACCAGCGCGCCCAGTAGACGAGAGAGCTGAGTGGTAATCACTTCTGATGATCAGCCCCCCCTGCAAACATCAATCTTTATGAACCCCTTCGATTCTGGATATTTGGACTTGTTTACCAAACATGCGACGCCAGTGCGCTGCCAGTGCGCATGAGAACTATAGCGCTTGTCTCCCTTGCTAATTGACCATGACTTCTCGCCGCCCCGAGGGAATCCAGAACGAACAGGAGCCTACCTTCTCCCCAGTTGATCCGTTGAACGAGCAAGAAGGCACTACTTTGACTGAACACGAAGCACCCACGGTGCCTCGCGGGAAGCCGAAGCGTCGAAAGGTATCTACAGACTCAGGAACAGAGTTATTGAAAGCAGAGAATCCCGTACCACCCGAATTCTTAGGAGGGAGGCCAGACCGTGGGCGCGTCAAGGGCCGAAGGGGACATCTAAAGCAAATGACTGAGATGCCACTAGACACCCTACACGACATTTTCCGCAATCTGGAGCCTATTGACCTCCTACATCTATCTTGGGCAAGCAGAAGTCTGCATGGCATCGTTATGGAGAAAGCTGCGCGATACATCTGGGATGGCGTAAGACATATCGCCTGCAAATTCAAAGTGCGCCGCGCTGATTGACAATTCGAAATAGGCCTTTGAGAGACTGTGTACATCGGAGAACCCCCTACCACGTTGTCCTGAGGACCTGAACCTCGCACAATACACGCGGTTCATTTTCGGGAAGAAGTGCATGGTGCGCTGTCGTTCTGCCTCACTTGCGCGTCTGGTCGGATTCTCATGGGAATCAGCTATGCGGCACAAATAACGGATACTGGGTTTCATGGGGGTTGCGATTTCGAGTGTGTTGGAATTGCGTTGGCTCTAGTGACCGGTTCGAATATACCTCAATTTAGTAGCTTGAGCGATATGCTCACCCAGCGATTTGACAGATTCATATCTCGTGATCATTGGTCCAGTAGGCTCGACCACTGTCTTATCTACATACGTGCAAGTTAGTTATTTTGAAACTTCCCCCTTTCCCCCGTCCATCACTGAATACGTGCTTGATGTAGGGAACACCAAGTTCTGCCTGAAGTCCGACTATCAGGAAATGGAAGACGGAGAAAAGCTGCCTCCTGCTGAAAGGGTAGTCTTCTTCGAACAAAAGGCGAAACTGAAGCAAACTAAAGTCGAGGTCAGTGGACTTTGATGTACTCCGGGTCGTACATAAACGGATCAAAATGTAGGGAGCCTGGGCTTTCGAGGAATGGATGAGGAATCATTTATATGAAAGACTCAGGCTAGAGAGAAAGGCAGCGTATGTTGTTTTATTGCGGTTGCTATCTAGTGGCGTTCTCAAGTTTAAGGCGGCTCGGCAGGATTCTCAAGAGGCTGGCCGATATAGGCAAGTACTATATCTATGCTTGCAAAATCCGGGACAGAACTAATGCTACACCATACGTAGGCTGGAATGAGACGGAAATAGAAAAGATTACTGGAGGTGATATCACTGGAAATCTTTCAAGTTCCACGAGAGCGAAGAAACTTACAAATAGCGGTATGGCAGCTCTCCGAAATGCTATGACGATGCTGACAGCGACAGTAGAGTGGAGGGAACTCCAGCCTAGAATAGTTATGCATCTGCAGGGGCTCAAAGATGTGTACCTTGCGCGAAAGAGGGAAGTAAAGCTGAACGACCGCTGGCGGGTGTTCAGTGAACAGTTTGAATTATGGGAGAAAGACCAGACCCTGGAACCGTCTTGGAGACCATGCATTGCCGATCTCGCAATCCTCGAGCCGTTTAAATCCATCATTTTTACACCAAGCCTCGAGGATGGTGACTTTCCCCTTGACAGAATAGATCGCGTCGCTCAAGAATGGACTCGCTCGCGGGATGATTTCGTGTTATCCTTATTGCCACAGGATATACAAGCCGCGCTCAGAGGCCGGAACGGGGAAAACAAAACATTGCTACAACCTCTGGCATTTTTACAATTCTTCCAAGGTAGTTCCGGACCTAACACGATCGTACAAATCTGTTCGAACCGCTCCTCCTTTTGGGATTTTCCGTCATGTCCTAACGAAGACCGTGGAATTTATGATATCTTGGACTACCTCAAATGTCCCAGTCGGCCTTGGGTTTGGGATAGTCACTATATCAAGTTCTCCGTCCAGGCCTCTGAACTCTCCAAAGAGGTCATTAGGCTATTCGGGCTGGATCGAGACACTGCTACTTTATCACAGATGCAACGATGCAACAAATCGTTCGAATGTCTTCGCTGTATGGGATTTTTGGTTTATGGTCGGGATTGGCACGGAATGGTATTTTATCTTTAGGTTGAGCAAAAACTTGGTTAATGACTGATCATATACAGGTCCGGCACGAAATCTGGGGACATCTTGATGACCAACCAGACACACCTTTGCCAACTAGATGGTTTGAAATAGCACCTGAGGCTGATTACCAATCAGACCTTCATTAACTAGTCGGTCTCCTACACCCATAGAGCCCACAATAAAGTGAAAAGGCCAAGCGCAAGCGTCCGCCGGTGAGCTTAGGCAGTACGAGGGAGTTAAGCGGAACCTAGGGGGGATTTCCGTGTACCTGTGCGGATCAAGTCCATGGTCCCGGCGGGTATTCCCTTGAATGATTTCGTTGAAGCCTCTTACAGGCGTTTACCATCCCAGACGGTGGTGCATTCGGATTACATTTGCCCCATTATTGTACTAGCCTGTCTATAGACCTACGTACGGCTTGGGGACTGGGCGTAGGGCTCAGTACCAGCGATTAGATATTGATTGTTGTAGTAGCGCTGCACATTCAGCATTCATTATTCGTATACAATACTTCGGGTGGGCGGGAGGGCGCGGATCAATTACGGCGTACCTTGAGCATTAATAAGTGTATTTGATTTGGTTTTGTTTTCATCAGTGGGTACACTGTAATGGTTACCTCCGCTTCCGCGTGGTTACTTTTCCGCCACCACCACAACGCAGGGGTTAGAGTCTGGTTTCTCCCTCACAGCAGCTATGGCCTCTCGTCGCTCTGAGAGAAACAAAAACAAACGCACTCCCTCAGTTGATCCGTTGTACGAACAAGATAACTCAGAAGATGCCACTTTGACGGAAGATGACGCGCCGGCGGAACCGCACAAGAAGTCAAAGTCATCAAAGCGCCGAAGGATTGTGCGAAATCCTGCAGCCCAATCGACAGAGTCTAAGACTAGGAATGCTGTTCAACTTGAACTTCAAGTCGGAAGACCAGACCGTGGACATATCAAAGGCCGGAGGGGACATCTCAAACAAATGACTGAGATGCCCCTAGATACCCTACACGAAATTTTTCGTGACCTAGAGCCTATTGACCTCTTGCATCTATCTTGGGCAAGCAAGAGTTTGCGTGCCATTGTCATGGAAAAATCTGCAAGGTACATCTGGGAAGACGTAAGGAGTTCCGTCTTTGGAGCGCGCTGCCCTAATTGATGCTTCGAAACAGGCTTTTGAGAGATTGTATGCATTGAATAAGCCTCCGCCACGTTGTCCTGAAGACCTGAATCTCGCTCAATACACCCGGTTCATTTTCAAGAAACAGTGTATGGTAAGCCATTCTGACCGCATTATTTTCACGGCGCTTCCTACGGATAATAGGCATGCGGTATTGCCAATGGACGTTGGACTTCATGGAGTATGCGAATACGGGCTTGCTGGAAGTGCCTTACCTGTGATGACTGGTGCGAAGCTATCTCGACTCTGGCTTGAAGAACTCGCTCAACCCAATCTCACAGTTTCATGCGCTACGATAGCCGCGTTGCTAAATATGATAGCTGCCTTCTTCTTATACATGCGAGTCAGTTACATTGAGTTTGCGTTTCCTTCGACCAGCGGCTAAATAATCCTTGTCGGGTATAGAAGACACGTATTTCTGCCTCAGAGCTGACTACCTGGAGGTATCCAAGGAACGTTCGTCTGACATGAGTGCCTTCTACGCGCAAAAGATGCAGTTAAACGAAGCAAAGACCCTGGTTAGTCCACCCTGATATTTCCTGGACCTTACTTTAATCCACTCTCATGTAGGGAACTAAAGCTTACGAAGAATGGACAAAGCAATGCTCAGATGGCCGCAAAGAGGTATTGGCTCAGATGAGGGTAGAACGGCAGACCGCGTATGTATTTGAATTCGTACAGTGTTATGTCCCAACATTTACCCGACTTCAGAATTCTCAACAAGTTAGCTGAGATAGGCAAGCCCTGCGTTTATAGCCTGGGGAGACATTGGACAGAGCTGACATTTTACCTAGGATGGAAGGAATCCGAAATAAAAGATATTACTCAAGACAATGTCACTGGTAACCTTGCAAGCTCTATGAGAGCGAAGAAGCTCACAGATAGTGGTATGGTGACTCTTTTAAAATGGTTCCACAATGATGCTGACAGTGGCAACAGAGTGGAAGGGACTTCAACCTACGATAGTCAAGCATCTAGAAGAACTTAAAGAGAGGCATCTTGCGCCAAAGAGAGAAGCAAAGTTATGTGAACGTTGGCAGGCGTTTCGCCTACAGTTTGAACTGTGGGAGAAAGATCAGATTCTGGAGTCGTTCTGGAGGCCGTGCGCTGTGGACCTCGCAATCCTCGAACCGTTCAGGTCCATCATTTTCACTCCAAGTCTCGAGGATGGCGACTTTCCTCTCGATAAAGTCGATTGCGTTGCCCAGGAATGGATGCGCAAGCGGGATGATTCCGTGCTGTCCGTGCTGCCGCAGGACATACAGACTAGATTCAGGAACGAGCATGATACGAGCAAAACATCACTGCAGCCTCTGGCGTTTTTGCAATTCAACTATGATTGTTTCGGACCTAACACAATTGCTTATGTATGTGAGAAACGACATTCCGTCTGGGGGGGCGCATCACATCCTAAAGAATACTACGAAATCTCCAACATGTTGTCCCGCCTCAAGTGTTCCGTGCGACCTTGGTTCTGGACTAGTCATCATCTCAAATTCTCTATCAAAGGTTCTGAAGTTTCCAAGGATGTCATAAGGTTATTTGGACTGGATGAAGGCACTGCTACTTTATCGCAGTTAAATCAATGCAAAAAGAAGTTCATCTGTCTTCACTGTCGCAGTACGGGCCAGGTCGTTGGACAGGGCTGGTTGGAAATGGTATGTTCACTTTCCTAACGGACAAAAACTTGGTTTTACTCATTTGCACAGGTCCAACACGAAATGCATAGACATCGTGACAAAGCAGATGGACCTCTGGAAGAAAGATGGTCTGAAATGACGCCTGAAGATGAGCCTCAAATCTAGCCAGTAGCTTGACCCTTTTGGTTCCCTCTCATTGCGACCTCTCCATTGTATCTATGCTTAACATTAAGAATAACGATTCACTGGTACACTAAGATTATTACCCACTTTCGTGGGCGTGAATAATATCCCAGGATTTCTCATGTATGAGATAGAGGAGGGGGCAGGGTGTATGGCGGCATGCAATACCGTGAATTAGCTACGCAGCGCTTTGACACATTTCCCCCGAGCCCACTAGATGACGAAACCGAGCGTTAAGGCAGAAATCGCAATGACGGGTTTGCGCCTGGTAAATTTCCACCAGATTTGGGAGCGTTGGAGTGGAGAACAACTCATGTACAGACGATATGATTGTGAGGCAGCTCTAGATGGTGGCGAAGATAGTTTGTGTTGACCTTGAGCGGTGCTAGGATCGGCGACTGGTGTTCATCCTGCGGCAGAGACCGATGAAGTCGGACCACCGTGTCGATCGTATATATAATGGAACAATGCAGGTACATGCCAGAGATTAGCTAGGTGGAAGGCAATGTCGTCATCTCAAGCTAGTCACCTGACTTGCACCGTAGTGAAAGAACGACTGTTGATCCCCCTGCTAATTGTCTCAGAGGAATCTGAACGGGCCAGGGGCTTGACGCACAAGATAACAAATGGGTAGCGCTGGAAGGACAGCTGGCGGTGAGCATGGCTGGAGAACCAAAGTACACGAGATGCGCTCATGTATCACATCGGCGTCGTCCACCTAGAACATCTCTCGCCTGTAGTTGAGTATTCGGCGCACACGATCCAGCAGCGGTATTCATCTAGGAAGGTGTTGTATTTCATGTTCTTGCCTGTATCGGGGGCAGGGGAGCTCTTGTGAGTAGCATTCACCAAGCTGTACACCAAGCTGAGGGCTGATGCGGATTCCCAGAGAGACGGCCAGTGACAGCACTCAGAGGACAGGGGATGAATGGGCCTGTCACGTGGTTACCAACTCATGACATTGGACAAGAACAACGTTTATTAATGAACGACTGTTGATCGATGATCCCCCTGCTAATTGTCTCAGGGGAATCTGAACGGGCCAGGGGCTTGACACACAAGATAACAAATGGGTAGCGCTGGAAGGACAACTGGCGGTGAGCATGGCTGGAGAACCAAGGGACACGACATGCGCTCATGTATCACATCGGCGTCATCCACCTAGAACATCTCTCGCCTGTAGTTCATTGTTGGTACGAGTATTCGGCGCACACGATCCAGCAGCGGTATTCATCTAGGAAGATACTGTATTTCATGTTCTTGCCTGCATCGGGGGCAGGGGAGCTCTTGTGAGTAGCATTCACTAGGCTGTACACTGCGTTGAGGGCTGATGCGGATTCCCAGAGAGACGGCCAGTGACAGCACTCAGAAGACAGGGGATGAATGGGCCTGTCACGTGGTTACCAACTCATGACATTGGACAAGAACAACGTTTATTTATTCAGGTTGAGGACGGAATAGCCAGAGCAGCTTTGCCGTGTGACCTGTCTACTGCATATTCGACTCAAGGACCGTCTGTTCTGTCTTGTTATCCATCTCTGCCAACTGGCTCTCTTCACGGCACCCCACTGTGCATGCGCTGTTGCATCCCTCCACGTCCTGCGCACAACGCCCGAAACCTACTGGTGGGAGCAACCCTTCCTAGCTTGGTCATTAGAAATTGGAGGCGTGATGCGTGGTACCACCTCTCCTGACAGAGCATATGTCGGCGCGCCAGCTCTCAGGCATGACTCACCAAGTCAAAATTACTACTCAGAATTGGGTGCGAGGGGAATGTTGGGCGTGCAGAATGGTCAACGACCTGGAGTGCGCTGTGTCTGAGGAACCGAATGGATGGGCTAGCCAGAGATCTGAGAGGTATGTGGTGTGATATTGTATACGCCAAATATTATATTAAAGTCAGGTGCAGGGCTCGATACTCCGGGAGATACGAATGGGCTGGGTTTATGTCGCAGGTCCTACGCAGTCTCCAGTCGGACATCAAGCTATGCATGCGCCAGATCTGAGCGTATTTGCTGGACGAATCCCCGAACCGTTTGAACAAATTAATGAAGCTATGCTCTACTCGAACCTCTCTGTCGACCTCAACAGGCCATCACTATACTTCCAGAACGCGGTAAAAGCGGTCAACGCCCTGATCGTCGTTATTGAAACCAAGGTACGCCGCTTCCCTCTGTCTATTTCCTAAAAGTGACCTGTTACATAGTAATAAGCCAACTCAAACGTCCTCCCACTCCCGCCGAGGCCCCACTAGGCCCATTTGTCCATCTACACTTATCATGCAAGGCATGACCCCCTTCTCCAACGCATCTACGTCCTCTACACTACTTAATCTACCTCCTCCCGAGCCCAGTATTTTAATGATCGAACCACTAGTATCTAATCCCCTTCCACTCCTGCGTCTACACACTTGCCGTGGGCAGAGGCTTCAACACGCCCGAAGCCACAAGGAGGGCGAAGGCAGAGGGGATTTCTGTTTCCTTCACACCACCGAATATCCGCTATCTGGATATGCGCCCTCGACGTGGGCTGGATCCATTCATGGAACTCCGGCACTATGGATGTATGTACATACATGCACCGAGACCACACCGATCCACCTAATTCAACCCCCGATTTCACTTAGACACCACCATCGCTATCCCCATCCTACCGCTTCATAACCCTTCAATCACATCCACGCCCACCTATACACCAAACCACTGGTGTCCGGAATCTCTGTCAGGCATTTTCCCGTACCTGACATTGACTTGAGGCTGGTATGACGCGCTAGATCGTGAATATTCAGGATCGCCGGAAAATGGGAATTGTACTGGGAGGGGTGGAGGGCGTCAAAGGCGAGGCTGTGGGTCTGGCTTTGGTGTCCAGCTCAACGGTACTGAAGAGTGTCTACTGCACTAGAGTCCCGATTATGATACGAGTTCCTGTACGTACTCAAGCAGGAATCGATAATTAAGATCAACTGGCCCCTAAATTGTTGTAACCTAACTTGCCTATCCGATTTCCAACAAGCATGCCTACAGACAGCGGTGGTAGCGTATTCTCTCGAGCGTCCAACAATAAATGACGACAGCATCCACCTCCTTGTTGTCATCAAGGCAATCATGTTGTGAGACTGGCACTTGACATTCAAGAGTCGGGTATGTATTATCTTTAACTTGGTACCCCACATGGCAGTGTTGATCACTGGTCATCTGATTTACACAGTTGCTGTTAAGTTCCTACATAGGACAAAAGGTGTTCGATAGGCGCTGAAACGCCGTGTACCATTCTCACCACCCGCCATGTTCATCGACTTGCTAGTCAATCCCCTCAGGGCTAGTCGTCTCAAGCGCTTCATCCGCAAAAATCATTCTTCTGGCCGACACAATCAGGATCAATTACCCCAGAATGCAGATAACGCGACTGAAACAGGTGAACTACAAGTGTAGTTGCTACTGTTATCAACTGAATGATTACGGCCCCTAGGTTCACAGGGACCAAGCAGGGCACTGCACTCGTCGGGGTTCCTCACTCATGCCAGCAATGTCATAATCAACAATCCAACTATGGTCAATAGCCCATTTCCAATGGGAGAACCGGGTATGTCCTCCATCAGTGGCCTTGAGGCTGGTTGGCTGAAATACTCTGTAGCTCTAGAACATCTTGCACCGCACACTGAACCCGGTGCCGCGATGGATTCTTCCGCGCGAGACCCCCCTCCCAAGTGCCACCCAGGAACCCGCCTCAAGATTGGGGCCAAGCTCCAGACCTGGTTGGACAACTACGACCGACCATGGAACATGATATGGCTTCATGGCCCAGCTGGTACCGGCAAATCTGCCGTCGCCCAGACATTCGCAGAGCACTGCTACGATAGGGGTCGTCTGGGTGCCGCCTTCTTCTTCTCGAGACCGAACGAACGAAACAAACCCAAAACCGTCATTCCTACCCTCGCATACCAACTTGCTGTCCACTGCCGTGGCTTTAACGCCTCCCTAACTGACCAACTCGCTGGGGACCCTCAATTGTTGACGAAGGCACCACGCATACAACTCAGGAAGCTCATCATCGAGCCTCTTTTGGCCTTACAAACGCAGGAACACGAGCGCATCAAGGAACCATTCATGATCATCCTCGATGGTCTTGACGAGTGCGAAGGAGAAGAACCTCAGCTCGAATTCGTCAGCATGATCAGCGAGGCTGCCCAGTTGAAGAACCTCCCCCTACTCTGGTTGATCTGCAGTCGACCGGAAGCCCACCTTGAGTATTCATTCTCGATGGTTGCGTACT